>JAVQJL010035265.1:0-13277 GCA_036024295.1 Nannoperca obscura
AGTTTTGTATTGTACAGTGCTGGGATCGTAGAGTTCTACTACAAATGGTTCTTCCAAAGTTGCAGTGAGAACCACCACTTGTGATGGAGCTGTGGTGACCTCAGTTGTCATTGGCCCACTAGTTGTTGTCAAGCCTTCAAGTGCTGTAAATTAATGATTGATGACAAAAGGTAAATATAAATAGGTTCTATACAAAAGGTACATTTAATATACACAGATTTTGCAGTAATGTAATCAGTGACAAATATTGGGTTAGTTGTGGTAACTGCACAAACAGTTCTTCTTGCAGTAGATGAATACATTTACTAAAAATAGTAAAAACCTTTCTTTTCCATTTAGTTGTGAATGCCACAACATTTTGCAACAGCTGGTGTAGTCAAAAGCTCAATGGTCACTCTTTGCAACAAATATGGTTGATCTGTTTTACCTTTTAATGATTACTGTCGTTCACTTTCTTAATACTGTAATTATTTCCTCACCCGTAAATATAAGCAATGTTGATAAGAGGGGTCCAACACCCATCTTTTCCGCTTTTGAACCTGTAAAATGAGTCAGTACTGAGAGTTATACATAATGATGCTTACAGCCAACATGTTCATTATTTTTCATCCCTGTATCTTAATTTACTAACCATTTAGTTCAGTGTAGTTTTCTTAACAGGGGCCATGCACAATACAACTTTTGAGCCATAATTAGCTATATAACTAATTTACATACAGTGCATCCGGAAAGTATTCCCAGCGCTTCACTTTTTCCACATTTTGTTATGTTACAGCCTTATTCCAAAATGGAATAAATACATTTTTGTCCTCAAGATTCTACACTCAATACCCCATAATGACAACGTGAAATTGTTTTTTTGAGAAGTGAATTTATTAAAAGAAATCACAAGTACAAAAGTATTCACAGCCTTTGTCATGAAGCTCAACATTGAACTCATGTTCATCCTGTTTCCACCAATCATTCTTGAGATTTTCCTACAGCTTAATTGGAGTCCACCCAAGGTAAATTTAGTTGATTGGACATGATTTGGAAAGGCACCTGTCTATATAAGGTCCCACACTTGACAGTGCATGTCAGAGCACAAACCAAGCACGATGTCAAAGGAATTGTCTGTAGTAAAATATTTGCTGCCTTGAAGGTCCCAATGAGCACAGTGGCTTCCATCATCTGTAAGCAGGACAACAACCCTAAGCACACAGCCAAGATATCAAAGGAGTGGCTTCAGGACAACTCTGTGAATGTCCTTAAGTGGCGCAGCCAGAGCCCAGACTTGAATCCGATTGAACATCTCTGGAGAGATCTGAAAATGGCAGTGCACCGACGCTTCGCCTCCAACCTTATGGAGATGAGAGGTGCTGCAAAAAGGAATGGGCGAAATGGCCCAAAGATATGTGTGCCAAGCTTGTGGCATCATATATACAATTACAGCCTCAAAGATTTGAGGCTGTAATTTTAGCCAAATGTGCATCAACAAAGTATTGAGCAACGGCTGTGAATACCTATGTACATGTTTCTTAGTTTTTTATTTTTAATAAATTTACAAAAAATGTCATTATTATCTCAAATCTCATATTGGTATTGTGTGTGTGTGTGTGTGTGTGTGTGTGTGTGTGTGTGTGTGTGTGTGTGTGTGTGTGTGTGTGTGTGTGTGTTTGTGTAGACTTTTGAGGGAAAAAATGAATTTATTCCATTTTGGAATAAGTCTGGAACATAACAAAATGTGTAAAAAGTGAAGCGCTGTGAATACTTTCCGGATGCACTGTATGCGGTCCCTGGGTAGGAAGATTTTAAAAACTATGCAGTACAATACAAACTTTTAAAAGCAATACAAACTTTTAAAAGCAATACAAACTTTTAAAAGCAATACAATTGGCAAAATCTACTAACAGTACATGATGTATAAAACAACCTCATACAAAATGTATGTTACATAGTCTCCATGTTGGAGAACATGTTGTTCTTATTTGGAAGTCGCTTTGGATAAAATGACTAAATGTAACTAAATGTAATGTAATGTAACAGTTGGTTTACTTCAGTGATCACATGAGTGGTTTGCATTGAGCCATATTTTAAGTGTTGTTTTAAAAGTTCTGAAGCTTGCACACATTCTCTGATGTGGGTGGGAATTTAATAAATGTATCTTCCTCTCTGTCTGAAAATGCTAATTGTCCGAAAACTGTTATCCTGAACTTAGCAAAGCAGTCACCTGATGTCCTGGTCTCCCTAGCATTGTGCAGCACAATAAGATTTTAAACAGCTCAGAAATTCTTACACGGTTGCAATTATGAATGCCAAAGCTAAGCATTTTCTCACTAAAACTTCTGACAACCTTAATAATCCAAGGTTGTTTTGGATTACAATAAAATCTTTGTCAGGAGGCAACAAAGGGCCAAAGCTTCCTGCTAGTATTGTCGTAGAGTCAAAAAAGGTCACTGATAAAGCCTCAATGCTCAATTTATTTAATGAGCATTTTATAACTTCTGGCTCATTGTTTGACACTGAATGTAAGGTGCAGTTATAGGTGCAGACATCAGGTAACGATTCCCAAACGTTTTAATTTTAGGTTTTTTACTTTTTACTGAGGTTCATAAAGCCCTCAGACTTCTGGATATTAGGAAATCCTCTGGTCCAGATAATTTAGAACCTTACTTTTTAAAATTAGCTGCTGATTTTATTGCTGCACCGATGACTTATCTTTTTAACCTTACTTTGGTTACTAACGTAATTCCTCTAGTTTGGAAATCTGGTTTTGTTCTTCCTTTGTTAAAAGGTGAAATAATTATAGGCCTATTTCCAAACTTTCTGTGTTGGCTAAGATGCTTGAATCTCTTGTGGCAGATCAGCTTAAAGAATTTCTTGCAAATAATTATTATTTATCTGATTAACAGCAGCTTTAAAAGTTGTCAGTGATTTTATTGAGACGTTGGATAATAAAGAACACTGTGCAGCACTTTTTTTGACCTGTCAAAGGCCTTTGATACTGTTGATAATGTAATTTTAAAAGATAGGCTGCGCAGTATTGGTTTGTCTGACCAGCCCATCAGGTAACAACAACATTTCAGGTTGAATGTTTGTCCTCTGGGTATCTTGAAGTGAAAAATGGTGTGCCTCAGGGCTCAGTCTTGGGGCCGCTACTATTCACACTGTATATTAATTGTATTGGGTGTAATATCCACAATGTTCCTAATGTTAACTTTCATCTATATGCGGGTGATACTTATATATTATTTCTTAGTTATTTGCAAGTGGCTTTTGATGCTGTTCAGGTTACTCTCTCTGAGTTAAAATTGATCCTAAATTTAAATAATGTTGTTTATCATGGAGCATTGAGGTTTATAACTACTCTCAAAGCTCTGACTCATCCTTGTATTTTGTATGAAAGAGTTGGCTGGCCCTCGCTGTCTTTTCGTAGATAAAATCATTGGCATATCCTTATTTATACGGCAATATTAAAGCTGCTTCTCTCATACTTATGTAATGGTATCCAATCTAAAAGAAACAATAGCTACAGTCTTTGTTCTTTAACTCAGGATGTATTTTGGCTCTCTCTACCCAAAGTCAGACTTCGGAAAAGTACGTTTTAGATATGCTGCTCCAACAGTTTGGAATTTGCTGCAGGATATACTCTGTCTGGGGATGCCGGTCTCCTTACACCTTTTTTAAAGCAAGTTGAGGGCATTAAATGAGGTACTGTACATCTATCTGTTGTGTGTGTATGTTTATATATATATATATATATATATATATGTGTGTGTGTGTGTGTGTATAGATTAAAAGATTTACTTACCCAAATTAGAAGAATAAATAGATATTACTTAGAAGTAACATTTGAAGTCCCCTCTTTGATCTGGTGTAGATTTTTTTTTGTTTTTGTACTACTTCAATGTTTTCATTTAATCCATTTCACATCTGTGACATTGCAAACATTTCAGCTTTTGTGGCAGTCCTCACCTATTAAAGCTTTTATATAATGGGAGTGCTGTGACCAACAAATTACATGACTCAGAGCTGAAAGATGTTGCTAGACCTATGCAAAGAACAATTTCCGTGTCAATTTCATGTCAGTTTCTTGGCTCAATCTCATAGTATACTCCCTTCTTTCTTCGTGTAATAAAAATGTTGTGCTGCTGCATTCCACTATGGAGATCACTTCAACAGTGTGCCATTAAGTGCTATCAAATAGTTCCCAAAGGAACTTTTTCATAGTTCTAAGGACAGAATCTTGTCCCTTTTTATTCTGTCCACACTGCAAGAACTGGGAACAATCGTAGTTCTTAGAATACCATTTTGATGGACATTTCTCTTACTTCAGAGATGAGGTACCTTGAAAACATCATGTTTTCAGACCAAACTGTTCTGGGGACTCCCTGAGAGGAGCTGTCCTCTGGGGAGCTCCAAGGAGATCTACATACCCTCAAGTTATTTTTTTCTGTTTGCATTTGCACTGCTAATAGGGATGCTAAAGTGAGATAACAGGTGACATAAGTGTACGGTGATTAGTCCAGACGAAAGTGTACGTTTGTGGGTCGAACACATGAGCCAATGCAGCACTGGCAACTGCCATTTTTTAAAACCCAAAACATAGAATTAAACACAGACAAATGGACAGACAGTTGTTGTTGTATGTTGTGTAGAAGTGACGTTGCTATACCAACCACCAGCTGGCTTGCTTAACTTTATTATTCCTATTTGCGGTGCAAATGCAAACATAAAAAAATCTTTACATTTTTATATTATGTGAGTTTCCTCCTCCCTGCCTTGAGGGTTGTTAAGTGTAACAGGTCTGACACTCACCTTGTTGTGGGTGCTAGAGTACTTTTGGGTGTAGCAGTTGTGACTGCAGAAGTTTCTATGTGCAGAGCTTGCAGGTGCAGCAGTTATAGTAGCAGCAGCTATATGAGCTGACATCAGTCATGTCAGATCTAGCAACTTGTAAGTTCAGACCTTGCTGGTTTAACAGTTGTTGTTAAAGCCTCTGTATTTTGCGTTTCTGTAAATATATTTGTCAAGAAAACTATGTAATAGATCCAAAGCCAGAAAGATTTCTCTTTCCACCTTTGATGTCGTACAGACTTAGAGCTTGCAAGTACATTTCACAGACTTACAAGTATTATTAAATATTTTTATTTTCACAATGGCTTGAATGCCTCTGTGTCATATGAAATGAGTCGCTCAAAGTGATGATTACCTAAATAAAGACTATAATTATCATTTCATAAGCCCCTCCTCCACACCAGCATCCACATGCAGACTCTGAGTCTACACTTCTTTGGGGGTAAGTTGTCATTGTAACTCCCCACTCCCTGCTGTGCTGAGAACATATCTGTGCATATTCTACCTTCATGTATAGATCTCTTCCATGTGAGTTGGCTGACAATCGTTGCAGACTTTGATTAGTCTTGATGGCAACTGTTTCTCGTGATCCAGGGCCATTGGAAAACTATTCACTGATATTTTCTTGAACAAACCTGAATCACTGATCCTACTGAGATTAGCTGATTATAAAAGTAAGTTTTGGGAAATAATAAAACAGGGTTTGATTGTCTGTACATATATTCAATGTCTTTAATAGATGCATCTTTTATATAATTTCATGCACTTTTTCTGTATCTGCTTTAGATGGACAAAACTTAAAACTAGTATACACATTTTTTTAAAAGTTTTTTTGGTATCCTGATCATCATGAAGACCTAGTATTTTTTTTACTTCAGTTGTGCAAACATAAAGGTAAGCTCACAGAATACACATATGCATGACAATATAAATACATAAAAAAAGAAAAATAACAGGATAATCATACAGGGTATTGTTAAGACATTGTATAATTCATAAATGCCACAACATTCAACATAACTGACTGGGCCAGGGCTGGGGGAAAGAGTACAAATTCTAGCTGGATTCTAAATTATGTTAAAATAGCAATAAAATACGAAATTATATTCATACATAGTGAACATTTTATGTGTGGTGTGTTTAATATGAAAGGTTTGTATTGTTAATACTCATATTGTTAAGTTATTAATTACAGGGATAAGTGTGTGTGGTCATCCCAACTTTGAATTTAATATGTGGAAGTTCTTTCCAAGCCATAGAAGAGTTGCAATCCACTGCAGTCTTTTTGGATTTTTAATGGGAACAAGGTCCTTTTTCATACCAGTGGTCACTTTCTAATGGAATTTCACATGGTTATCAGTACTGGCTATTGCTGGCTTGACAGCAACCATGAGAACAGCACAAGGAAGGATGCAGTGTTGAGACTGATCTTGTGGCTTACTCCACTTGAAACATCTGTAATTGAAGAGAAAAGACAATTAGATATTGCTTTAAAAAACAGTACTGTAAAATGTTTCATTTTTTATGAGGTAGCATTCAGCATAGTTTACTTGTGCCATCCACAGATATGGAGTTGGTGTCAATGTTGAAGGCTGTGATGTTTGAAGCTGCACTCCTCAAAACATTTGCAATCTGAGTGCCATTAGGAACAAATGTGGATGCAAATCCAAGGTCCACATTATTGATGATTGATCCATTACTGCAAAATGATTAACCAAAGTATATTGTTTTACCCATATATGACCAATATTCTTAAGATTCTATAATCACAACATTAGCAAAAGTATTACCTGAATGACACCACTGTCAAGAAGCGGAATGAAGAAAATGCTTTTTGGTAGAAAGGTTCAAGCTGCAGGAAATACAAGAAAACTAATCGTAAATACAGGAATTGTTGTTTTGATAGCTTTACTCTAAGAGAGAGACTTACTGTTGACTTTATAATTGAGGCTCGATTTATAAACGCTGAAGATGACGGAATATGCAAGTCACTTGTAAATGTCTCTCCAGCAGATCTGAAAGTCAAAAGCCTTATTTTGACTGCTTCAGCAGTTGTAGTAGTTGTCGCCACAGATGTGAGGGTTGTAGGAGTCATGGTTGTAGTTGTAGTTGTATTTGCCGCACTGGCAGTTGTATTTGCAGCAGTTGAGATTGATGTAGCTGTAGTATTTAAAGTGGGGGCTGCAGTTGTTGAATTTGATGTAATATTTATTTCTGTAAAAAACAAATACATTAAAAACAGTATTGATGTTGGTCACAGTGAACTTCAGGGTAATTATTATTGCGGATTCTCTGTTCAACCAGCAGTTTGTCAAAAAGGGTTAAGCAAAGGTCTATAATGGTAATGATCCTTTAAACCCCATCCTTAATTGGAGGACAAAAAACTAATATGGTTATTTTCAGATGTATATTAGAAAACATCATTAGCTGTATATTATATTAAGTAATCACTTCATCTTGTTAATTGAGACAACAGAATTGTTTCATGGTGGTTCACCAAAAGTAAAAATAAACACATATTAATGACACAAACAGTGATAGATAAATGACGAATAAGTATGGGTATATTTCCTTCTCTGAAATCTACTGCCATAATATGTAGGGATACTTTTTACTTACGAATTACTTGGATGGAGTTTGGATCAACAGTGAGGTTGAAGATGTTGTTGGGGTTAGACACAGCATCTACTAAGGTTTTTGCAACGACATCAGCCTGTGGGATTTGAGCTGCTGATGCAGTATTGTTGAACTCAATCCCTATCTCTGCTTGAGTATTATCCATTCGTGTTGTGGCCACAGCTGGACTGCATGAAAAATGCACATCAACTTATATTTACATTGATAAGTTATGCATACCTGTAAGTTTTCCTTTTTTCAATTAAAAGTAAAGCAGTTAGTCAGACTCTCAAAATTTTAAATTTTACCTAAACTGGATGACAAAACTACGGATGAAAAGAAGGCCAAATCTTTCACTGTAGATGAGATTGTACTGTGGAAAGGAAGCAAACAAATACAGTATTCTACAAATGAAATGAAGAACTGCAAACTGAATTAATACACCTAGAAAAAAACATTGTACTCACCACTGCTACAACTTTTGCCTCAAGAGTCTTAAATTGTTTACTGTTTTTATCACTGAGTTCTACCACAAATGGTTCTACAATGGTTGATACGAGAACTACAACTGGTGGGGCAGTTGCAATAGTAGTGGTACTAGTAGTAGTAGTAATAGTTGATGTTGACCCACTAGTTGTTGTTGATCCACCAGTAGTTGTGGATCCTCCAGTTGTAGTTGGTGCACCAGTTGTTGTAGATCCTCCAGTTGTTGTTGACACACTGGTTGTTGTTGATGCACCAGTTGTAGTGGATACACCAATTGTTGTGGATTCACTAGTTGTTGAATCTCCAGTAATTGTTGATCCTCCAGTTGTAGTTGTTGCGCCAGTTGTTGAAGACCCTATAGTTGTTGTTAATGTACCAGTTGTAGTTGAACCTCCACTAGTTGTAGTTGGTCCTCCAGTTGTAGTTAAACCTCCTGTTGATGTTGATCCTCCAGTTGTAGTTGGTGCACCAGTTGTTGTAGATCCTCCAGTTGTTGTTGACACACTGGTTGTTGTTGATGCACCAGTTGTAGTGGATCCATCTGTTGTTGAAACTCCAGTTGTTGTTGATCCTCCAGTTGTAGTTAAGGCAGCAGTTGTTGTTAACACACTGGTTGTTGTTGATGCATCAGTTGTAGTGGATACACCAATTGTTGTGGATTCAGCTGTAGCAGTAGCAAGCTTACATATAAGTATAAGTAAAATTGGTCCGACACCCATTGTGTCTGCTCTTGAACCTAAAAAATGTAACAGTACAATGACTTACTCACAACAGCAGTACATAAACAGCTAACATTCTAACATGTTTTTTTTACTTATTATGATGGTTAAAATTGTCATTGACCAGTTTCTTCAATAAAGCTATAATTAAACTACAACATTTGCCAATAAAATGAAATAACATTTGTATTTCAGACTATGTGAGATATTTTAATTCAGTAATAACCACATTGTTAATGGAAATTATTATTATTTGTTGGAGATGTTCTATAGAAGTTGAGTTTAGTTAAAATAAAGATTAAATAAGAGTAAAACTAATATTAGCAGTGACACAGTTATAGCACTTTTAGAGATGTTTGGCATAGTATCATAACCTCAATTACAACTCTGTCAGCAAAACAAACATGTTTTTGTTTTTCTGACAGTTTATAACTGATTTCAGGTTGTAGGATGTGGCCAGTGTAAATAACAAAAATAAATTTCCATTTTGTTAACCTTGACACTGAAGGTGGATTTTCTTAATAGGTCATGGAACACCAGTGAAGAAAAAAAACATCCAAAACAAGGTTCAGTCTGCTAAGACACATTATCAGTTTCATGGTTAAATCTCAAGACCTGAGAGGTCTGAAGATATGAGACTTGTGTCTGCATTCCAACTAAGTGACCTGACATGATGTCCATTATTCATCCATCCTTTATCTAAACCCACTTATCCTTAGAGGGTTGTGGGGATGATGTCCATTATCTTGTATCAAAGACAGAAAGTTTCATCAAAAATATTGAGGTAATTTTGCTACAGGTTGCAGCCAAAAAATTCAATGGAAATGTAGTGGAAAAAGTTATTTCTTGCATTGTTAAATAATAAATTGTATTTTCAAACATCTTGAATAAAACTAAGTAAAATATTTGATTGTATAATATAAAAGTATAGTAATATATATATATAGTTGAAGCATTTGGAACACTGGAAGAAGTCAAAAATCTGTGATCAATTGTCACAGTGCAATGAAAAATACATTATGGTGAAGCATCATTTCTACTTTAAAGGAAAAATAATCCCTATATAGAATATAGACAAAAATGTACTTACCCCAAGCAATAGTCACAATTTCTTGATTCTTTTAATGGTTTGAATTCATTTTAAAACATTCTTACTCTACCCTGGTGCACATCTTATGTGATGCCACCTGTTTCTTTAGGTCTTATATTGCTTCAGTAAGTATATAGGTGGGGTGCAAATGGGGGATGAAACAATAAAAAAAGGAGGAAACGATTCCCAAATAGCTACAGATTCATTGTCACTCTCATGATGCAGTCTCCAAACAATCCTGAACGCTATTGTTTATGCATTCCACTGAAGTAAACTAACCAGATGTCATTATCTTATCTATCACACAGGGAGAGCGGCAAGATACTTAGAAAATAAAATATCTTTTATTTATTACCTTTGTTATAACATGAAGATGGCTACTGTCAAAACTAATTTTGACATTAATTTCATTAATTTACACAAATTCAGTATGAGTTGGAGTTTCTGTGGTTGGCACTTTTCCCTCCGTTGAGCCACAGTGGCTATCACAACTCATTACACAATCCTTTATCTATGTAGTACAAAAGAGGATCTGTAAAGAATGTAACATGCCCATTTAGCCAATGTAAAAATGCACCAAAAACAACAGAACAAACAGTCAAATGGAAACTTGATTTTGCTAAATGACTATGTATTAAGATATTAGATATATTAGGTTTTTTTACTATACAAATACATAGTTGGCCAGGGTACATTGGTGCACGTGTAAATTATGTTATCACCATATTTCAAAGTTTATTGAAAGATGTCAAAAACACAACAGTGGAAAAAATACAAGGACAAGGCAACAACGTCATGTCTTTGACCATAGCAAATAATCCAAATTTAGCATTGACTCACTCTGTTCTGATTGACATTCACAGATAGTGAAATTATTTTCTGGTGGGTGGGGATTATTGCAATGTGCACACACTTTCTGTCACTTCAACCAAACGTCATAGGCCCTATGACGTTTTGGTTTTGTGGCATCCCCTATGACATAGGGGATCCCACAAAGCCAAAATCTGATCTGTCCCAGGACAATAAAAGCATACTGATATAGTATTTCATGTATTCATAATTCAGTTATAAGGCGTTTAACCTTAAAAACAAACACTACCAAGTGTCAGTAACAACAAATGGCTACGGGCATATGTATATTATATTACACCATTACCTTTTTTAACTGATCCACTGTATTTCAGTGTGAGATCTGTTTGACAAAACTTTTACACTGTTTGTGGAAATGGAATGTTGCTTTGGCGAAGGCTTGCAGTATACGGAATAAACTTGGTGGCCACCTACATGGAGTGTTTGGTGGCCTCAATGACAAGCTAAATTGCAATTGTTAACAAAGACTTGGCATGACAAAAGCAAATAAACATTTAAAAAAATAAAACTTGAAACAAAAAAATATTTCATTTTCAACCATGTGTTAGGTTTGTATTCAGCATGTTTTTTTATTTTTATTTTTTTTATTATTATTTAGGTAGGTAATTTAACCTTAGAAAAGACAAATGGGGGCATAATTTGCCTAAACACCACAAGCATGTAGCAAGAAATTCTATGGACATCACTCAGTGCCTAGCTTACCAGATGATACATTTGTAATGGTGTTGTGGTTGATTCTGCTGCTACAGTCATCACTGTGTCTTGTTTGTTTGTATTTGTTTATTTGTTGTCAACACCACAGTGTTCATTCGTGTCACACCATTCGAAAATCACAGATGTTGCACTTTGTGTTGATTGTGGTGAAATGGTTGTGGATGTGTTATATTGGGTTGATTCTGTGGCTGCTCAACTCTCTTGTAAATGTTATGCAGCAAATGCTGGAACGTGTGTCAGTGACAAACTAGTTTGAAGTGTTCTGAGGTTTGAGGTTGACTTTGTGTTAATATGGTTGTACTTTCTGCAGAGTAATGGTCATCTGTGTCACAGTTGGTATAATTTATGAAGTCTTCTCAATTGATCCTCCAAATGCGGAAGAGGATAAGCTTAATGTTGTATTAACAAGTACTGAATTTGATTGTGTTCCAGTGGATGCAGAAGTTACTGTTTGTCTATGTAAAGCCCCTTGAATTGCCTGAGTTTGAAATGTGTTATATAAAAAAAGATGCCTTTCCTTGCCTTGCCTTGCTGCAGATGGGCTCAAAGTTACATCTTTGGCTTGGTAGTAAATCAGCGCTGATTAACTCAGTGACGTGACCGTCTCAGGCACATTATGTCTGTTAACATAGCATCAGTTTATGATAAAAGTGGAATGCTGGTTGGTGTGCTGTTATCTGATATCTAAGGCCTTAGGTGTGTCTGGCATGACAGTCATACATATGTTTGTGGGTGAGTCAGTATTTTTCAGGGCTGTAGATGTGGGAGTTTCATGCAGTGATGCTGAAGGGGGATCATTGGATACCACTTTCCTTCATTGTTGAATTTAGTAAAGGTGAGCTAAACTCTAGCATTGTCAGAGTTTGGCTAGACTGAGCCGTAGTCGAGGATGGAAGAGTTTATATGTAGTCAGTATGAATCTGTTTTGCAGTCACAGTTTCGGCTGAGGAATTCCTGACATATTATGCACCGCTGTGAAAGAGCCATAGCAATGCCACTGCTGCCCTGCATCACTATTGCCGCTTGTTCTTTCAGCCCTACCATCACCCCAGCATCCACCTGTGGGCTCCATCTAGGTGGTTAAGATATCTGCTCATCATTCCCCAATATCTCATGTCAACATATATCTGCTGGGAGTGATGAGGTCGGAGCCTAGACACCAAACTCGAACTATGTTCTGCTGCTATAATAAACATTTAATATTAGTTGTCTGATCTGAAGTTCTTATGGTTCCATCTTCACTCTTTAAGATAGATGTTGTTACCCCAATTGAAGTAAATATATTTGGTCTAGGCGAATGTTGCCAGTTAAATGGCTGAGGTGTAGAAAGTTTACTGACCTCTGTTACTGTTGTGGTCAAAGCATTGGATGAGTTAATTTCAGGAATTGATTGATGATTTTCTTCTTTAAATACTGTCTAGACTTTCTAGAATCTGATAAACCTTTCTGACATTAGTTGGGCTATACATAAAGAGTTAGCCATGTCATGGAACAATTGATGCAATGTAACCTGACTGCCTTGACAGCAGACTTAGAAAAAAGTCAGTTTGTGATGACAAATGATGGTTATCCATGAGCTGCAAGCATATCTGATAACAAAACAACAAAAAGCAACACATTCAAAGCATTTGTCTCCTATTATATGTAACTAAAACACCTTATACCTATACAGTGGGTACGGAAAGTATTCAGACCCCTTTAAATGTTTCACTTTGTTTTATTGCAGCCATTTGCTAAAATCGAAAAAGTTCATTTTATTTCTCATTAATGTACACTCAGCACCCCATCTTGACAGAAAAAAACAGAAATGTAGAAATTTTTGCAAATGTATTAAAAAGGAAAAACTGAAATATCACATGGTCATAAGTATTTAGACCCTTTGCTCAGTATTGAGTAGAAACACCCTTTTGAGCTCGTACAGCCATGAGTCTTCTTGGGAATGATGC
>JAVQJL010035267.1:0-52168 GCA_036024295.1 Nannoperca obscura
CGAAAAGAGCATTAAATCTAGAAACAGATTATGTCCGTTCATTATCAATCACGGTACAATCCAGCTAGACAACCTAAATATCCCAAAATATTATGTGTAGGGTCGGGATTTCATAGGCATTCACATCTTTTTAAAAACCTTATAACATCTGTTTAGGTTTTGTTTTCAACAATTGTAAGTAATAAACACATATCCACACATTGTATTGGTATTATAATGTATGTTTACATTTACATTTACATTGTGTACATAATGTATGTTTTTTGTGGTTCTTGTGGTAAAGCATTGAAAATTACATTTCTTTCCATAAACATGAACAGTTACTTTGGAACTACCTCCTACCAAAGAAATATTCCCTCAGGTAGAAAAAAAAAAAAAAAACTCACCACAAGGTCCCATTAGTAGCCATTTTGAAACGTTCTATCATATCACATGATCTTCCTCAGCAGATTGAAGTTGCTGAATTGTGATGAAAAATTTTTAATTTGTATTTTTTTCCTCAGCACTTAAAGGATTAATCATCACGAGACTGAAAGGTCATTCTTGACCTTGGAAACAATTGGAAACATATACGTTTCCATGACAGCTGGGAAACTCCATCTGCTGAGGAAGATCATGTGATGCGATCAAAGACTCCAGCACAGCTACTGAGTGTACCTTGAGTTGAGATTATTTAACTTCCGTTTCCAAGGTCAAGATGGATTTTTATTTATTTTTTCAGTGAAAATGAAAAGCAAAAATAAACATTCATTTCCCCTGAAATTGTGACAACAATATAAATCATATTTCAATCATTGTGATATTGTGACATTTCAGTCATATTGTGATTGCGATATGATTTTTGTTTATATCGTTCAGCATTAGTTGGACTCAGAGCTAAATATCTCTGGTAATTTTACCAAATTGGAACTGTACTAAAAATTAAGCCTGCTATTAGAACCCAACTTCATGTGTGCGAGTGATGCAACAGGGTTTCATTTTAAAAAGGGTGATACTGTACGGCACCCTTGCAGAAAAGGCAGACTGTGACTCTACACTGTATTTTGCAGTGTGCAAACAGACTTGGTAAAGAAGCAACACAACATTTGAGCCTAGGTAATTAAATAAATAACAATGTTTACTAGTGCTACTGCAGATGTAGCACCTTCAACATAGGTATGGACGAATGAGTTTCAGCCCTGTTATATTCTGTGTATCCGCCTTTTATTGGTCATTCTCGTGGAGCGCAGAGCATCCCGGTGCATGATGGGTGGGACGAGAAGTGAAGAGGATCAAATCAAAGCGACACCAACTCTCTCCCTCCAGGGGATTCAGATGATGGGGTTTACAAATGGCTAAGCTTTTAATAACAGGTCCATGATGCTTTGACACTATGATGACACTTGACACAAGGATTAGATGACTCAAGAATCTGCACTCCACTAAGTAAGATTCACCATCAGGGAGCAGTGATACTCCAAAGCGCCAACCAATGCCAGAGTCCTGCTCTCATAATGTAATTTACCCCAAAAGGGCTGGTTTAGTCATAAAACCTAAACCTGGATCCCTTCCTTCAATGACATTCTAAGCTGCTGTAGCATACAGTACATACTGTATTTCAAGACACCACTTTGGAGTATGCAGGTTTAATTCAGTCAGGAAATTCAGACTCCAATCATGAACTCAATCTTCTCCTGCCCATTGCATTAAATGAATCAGACATTCTCTATTGTCCACACTCAGAGAACTGGAACTGAGAATTACAGCCGGGAAGCTGCGCTGCTGTAATGACCTACTGTACTGCTGGGTTATGAATTGAATTATTCTTTCTTCCCTCCGGTAGACAGAAAAAACAAAGCAAGCATCATATCAATCAGGTAAATAAGACACCCGTCATTCAATACAGAGGAAAAGGGCACAGAGTCACCCTGGGGTCACCCACACTCCTGATATTTCACTCCTTTTTGCTTTCACTCTCCTCTTCTGTGGCTCTACCCCTGGGCTATATTCCTTCAGTCTGAGCGCTCATCTTCACACCAAACACGTAAGGTGCTTCCCACACAAATAGAAATGCAGTCCTATACTAGCATGCTTGCCTTGAACACAATAAACACATGGAAACTTACTAAATACTTGCTCTAAAATGTTGACTTTTTCACTACCACTGAAGTGCAAAGTCCTCTGTATTTTACCACTAAAGAGAACAAGACAAAGGGTCTACAGCCATGCTAGCAGCTCTGTGAGGCTGTACTGAGGCACAACAGTGCTTTGAGCTAAATGCTAACGTCAGCATACTCTCAGTGACAATGCTAACATGCTGATGCTAACCAGGTATAATAGTTAACATGTTCACCATCTTAGTTTAGCATCTAAGCATGCTAACATTTGCTAATTAGCATTAAGTGTAAAGTACAGCTGAGGCTGATGGGAATGTGATTAGTTCTGCAGGTATTTTGACATAAACCAAAGTTCTGGACAAATTGACATGTTGACTTCATGGTGGTGCTAAAGGAAATTTAGGGGATCAACAAAGTCAGTAATATACATCGTTTGGGGACCTTGAATATTCGAAATATAGCCTACAGTATTTCGCAGCAATCCATCAAACAGTTGTTTGGATCTTTCGGCCTGGACCAAAGTTGTGGACCGACCGACTGACATTGCCATCCCTAGTGCCATGCCGTTAGCAAGCTAAAAACAGCAAATGTCTCTGCCAACCCAACGTCATCACTCATACTAATCTAGTCATTTAATCTCTTTTTGTGTGCTGAAGCATGAATGAAAAGGAAGAGCAGTGACAAAATAATAAAGGTCAGTAAAAGGTGGATGGGGACAGAAAAATGCATCAAATTCCAACCACCTACTGTACGAGTCTTATGCCTAGTTGTTAAAGGCCAACACACAGGACAAATACAATTCTTCTATACAGAGCAAACCAGAGCAGATCAATACAGTAAATGGTAGGCTGCACATCGCAGAGGCTCCTGGCTATCATACATATCAGTCTAAGAGATGCTGCAGAGTCTGAGGATATCAAGGCAGGACTCAGAGTACCTGGACATCAAACCGCACAAAGCTTCCTATCCCACCTCCTGTCCTTTCCTCTCTCCTCAGCCAGAAGGAGCTTAAAGGGAAAGAGCTCAGGTTGGGTAACGGACACCAAAAGCTTTCCTTTTTTCACAACAAGCCGCCCAGCAATGACCTATCAAATTCCTCTAAGAAGATACCGCCTCATTCTTTCTCCTTCTCTTTCTCTCTCTCTTATCCCCCCCACTTTTATTTGGGCATGAGGAGGATCCATTTCAATAACCCTGATCTCTCAGTTCTTGATTCAGGCCGTTACGTAACAGCTGCATTATTAGAATAACAATTGGGAGGAGAGATTAGCGCAATCGGCCAAGGAGAGAGATAGAGAGGGAGGGAGGCACTAGGAGGGAAATCTAAGGAAGCCCCTCACAATATGACACATCATTTCACGTGCTGTCACAAATATAGATTTAACTGTACAGTGGGAGGACAAACACAGACAGATACTTCGACTGTTAATATCTTTTGGAGGATTACACAAACCTGTGTTGGAGGCTAATGCTTTGCTGAAAGCACTGCAGTCCTACGTGTCAGTCCTGCTTCATTTACAATCATCAGCTGGGAAACACACCAATAAATGCTCTGTGTCTGAAGTCTGCAGGCGTTCCGTTATTACAGAGATAGTAACACAAAATAAGCAGGTGCTGATGCTTGTGGCTTCAGCCTTAAAATCAAAGAATGAATCACTGCAGTCAGGATAAAACTGAAAAATATGGTGAGAAATCTTCATCATTGAACAATTTAAATATATCCTCAGGCTTTGGAGTTTTGGGGGAAGCCGAACCCCTGCAGAGAAGGAGTGCCTGCTGGGTGCTTGATGTTATTTTGTTCATGTTTATTTCATTTTTTTTCTATTCTAAAAAAGGGTGGAGACTACCTTTAGAGCAAGGGAGTTGTCTCATCTCTCTAATCAAATAAATCTACCTGGGTGTGGTGACGTATCTGCTTTGAAAACACTCAAGTCTCTGCTAGCTCATAAATAAAAACCTGCTATCGCCCTGGTAAAGTGAAGACTGGGGAGAAGGGGAGTGGGGGTTGGTGAATTGGCCTCACGTGTACCTTCCATTCCTGCTTTAATTAAAGGAGAGTAGGCCGCAGCTCCCGGCCAACCTGCCCCAGCAGCACTTACTGTAGAGACATGAGCTGGACTCGCTGAAACTCATTCGCCAGCTACATCAACGTGAGGGAGTGCCTCGGCAAGGCCTGCTGAGTCATTTGTCTGAGGGGTTCCACAGGACCACCTGGGCCACACACACACACACACACACACACATAGACACACACAGTAACATATGACATGGTATTCATTAAAACATATAACTGTGGAGTTTGAGCAAATAAGTTAAATGAATTGGTTGATTGAAATGGTGATGTAACGTGCTACAACACACGTGTCAGTGTCAGTGTCAGCAGTTACACACTACATACTGGCTCAAGAAACCCCCCAACTGCAGAGGAGTGAAAGGGAAAATATTAAATTTCTCTCACAAGAGTTTAGAATTGTACACCTCTTTGCATGTGGTTGCCCCTCATAAAAAAATCCAGAATCTATGAATATGCGAATGTGTTGGACAAGAGATGTCTCCTGCTTCACGGAGAAGTCTAATCTCAATGTATGAGCCCCGGAGGATTCAAGTTTCCACTATACACTAAATTGCAGAGGTTTCTGCCGCGAGCACAGGGAAACTTTCCTAGTTCAGCATATTAATGTGAAAACAAACTCTGCACATACATCACTCTGCCTTAGTGAAGGTCCAACATCCAAGAGAATTCAGAATAAAAACACAATTATGACTGGAAAGGGACTTAAAAAAACAAGTGCATTCAGTCAAGATAATCAATACAAAAGTTGATAACAGGTTCATTTATTTAATTCTATTTCAAAAAGTAAGCCGATTTGTTTTTTAGCTTAGTGTTTTGTGGATGCATCTTGTAAGATAACATCTTCCTAGTCATTGAGAGTCACTAGTTTAGACAAACAGTTTGACATACTGGGAAAAAAACTTAGATACCTCCTTAACAGTTAACCTAGCTTACCACAAACACTGGAAACAAGGCAAAACAGCTAGCCTGGCTCTTTCCAAATGTAACAACCTCCATTAACCATTAATTAATTATTGATTAATGGGAAAAATTGTCTGTTTAATCAATAGCAAAAATAGATAACAGTCGCAGCCCTTGTTGGGAGGTCCAGCCAATACTCATCTAATGACACTAGAACTAAGAGGCTTCTGTTTATTTGTGTCGAACCAGAAAGAGATACTGAATGAAGCCAAGGTCCAGACGAGAGACCAAGAAACTATTAAATCACTAATTTAATTACTAATTAAAATCTTTTGTTATTTGTTGCAGATGTCAATAACGAAATGGATTACTCTTTGCCAATGGTTTGACCGGAAGATAAAGTTCATTTAAAATTCACCACTTTGATCACAGCCGGTGAGGGTACAGGAAAGTAGACAGGTACTTGAGTTGATGGGCTTAGACACAGAGCTGTTAGCTGCAGAAGAACCCCTAATCCCCTGCACCAAACATGAACACATTCATAACACACACACACACACAAACACAGCATCAACACCAAGATGGCACTACAGTACCAATCTGTCTCAGACATCGACACATTAACCTCAGTGAAGGCTCTGCTTTCTGCTCATGCAGGGAGGGTAAGAGATTTTGGAGGGCAGACAGAGACAAGGCTGGAATGCTGATCCACTGCTGCCACCTCTGCTGTATATGAAGATGGAGATAGCACTTACATACTTTCACCATGTTCGCTGGCAGCCATACTAGCTGCACAGTCCTGCTCCACGGGTTGCTGTTTAGGAACCTGAGAGTCAGATTTTTACCTTTAAGATGCCTGATAGGCTGTGATATACATCTGCAGCCAACACCTCTGAGTGCCAGACAATATACAGCAACAAAGGAGCCATAGTGCATCCTGACCAGACTTATTGTATTGATGAGTCTGAGTACCAGCACCACTAATGGGTCAGTCCTGAGCTGCCACGACTCTTTCTCTGCACTTTCTCTGTAACAGACAAGCCAGACTAAAGAGAAACCCAACATGCACACAAATTACATTCAAGCTACATCATACAGACTTTGTTAGAATTTGCAAAAATTGCATCAACACAGTATTATAGAGTTACAAGGATTAGTCAATCGTCAAGAAATTAATCAGCAACTGTTTTGATTATTTGCCATTTTTTAAGTAAAACTGCCAAACATCTGACGGTTCTAGCTTCTCAAATGGGAGAGTTTGTTGCTTTTTCTTGTTTTATATTAGAATAAGTTACAGTAAATTTAATCTCTTTGAGTTTTGGACTTTTGTTTGGACAAAACAAGACATTTAATGACACCTTGAGATCTAGAAAATTGTGACCAGCCTTTTCACCGTTATTATGTTTTATAGACCAAACAATGAATTGATTAAATAATTTTTAAAAAGATAATAACTGATAAAGGAAACCATTGTTAGTTGCATCTCTACAGCATGTCATATAATATAATATAATAAGTAGTCACAAGAGAGCAACAACTTTATTGTTAAGATGTCTCGTGTTTTGGAAGAAGCATATTTTGACCCAGCATACTACAGTGTTACATTTGCAGCAAATTATTTAAATATTTGCTGTATTGTTAGTCTTCTCTTATAGCAGCCCAAATTAACTGATTTTGACAACAACATTACTAAACAAAAAAATTGATATTGAAAATAATCATTAGTTGCAGCCCTAATTACAACAATGCCAATGAAAACAAGTGCATGTAAAGAGATTTACATGTGCATTCCCATATCACAACATTAATCCCAGATTACTACTCACTGAAACACAAAACTGATCCACCCAAATGAGCAAAAAGGCATATGACACCAGAGAGAAATCCATATTACTGCACACAAAAATACTGCTCTGAACATACATTTTGAGTGGGACTATTGGATTTGTTTAACACCCTGGGGGCTCACCAAACACTGATCACATCCTGTAGCACTTAAACAACTGGTAACGGCAGGAGGCAGATCATAAAGAATCCAACTGAAATTATTTCATGGCCACTATCAGCTCACGAGACACATTGAGTTTATTGTTTTGTTAAGAATTTGCAATTCGATGTTGAATATGAACTTGCACTATTTTCTAACTTGCATTAAAGAGAAACTGATTGATAAAGAGAGACTGATTCTAACATTGAACTCTTAGCACTGTTTGGTGTTCACAATTCTCTTCATCTTTATAGATTTTTATTTAAAGTCACGATTAAAGTAAATGCAATGATTGAAAAAGCTTTTATTCACCAACTACCAAAATTGTGCCAGTTGTACCTCTCCCATGACCTTGGAGTAATCCAGAATCTTTAAAAAAGCAAACTACCTAAAATAAAATTTCTGAGACAAACACAGCAAAGCCGTGCTTCACAGTTCAGGGCCATTCTCACCAGGTCAACCACCTCGCACTAAAGCAGCTTCAGATGTAGACACAAACGCAAATACAGAATGAGGTGAAAATAGGTGCTGACTAGGACAATAGGTCTTTGTTCACATCCTGACAATGCTCATTTTTCAAGAGGGGCAAACTCATCAATAAAAGCAATTTGAGGACAACATTATCCACTGCTCAGCAACTGACCTGTGCTGTATAATACCACTATACCATGAAGCCAATTAAAATGGCACCTTCACCCTTTGATGACGAATTGTTAGCTTTATGACTCTGGACATTCATCAACTGACCCAGATTTGTGTCCCCACAGGGATGGAAATAATCATGTAAAACACCAACATACATTAGCCACAAACAGTGGATTAAAGGGATTAGAACCATAAAGAGGATAAATAAAAGGGTGAGCAAATCAAATAATGTCTCTTAAAGATGGTAAATTAAAATGCATTACTGAATGGCTCTGAAAGTGCAGCTAGCAGCCCCTAGAAGTCATAAGACCAACTGGACTAAAGAAGACTGAATCAGGTTTTGGTCTAAGTAACCGGCTGACTGAGTGACAGTCATCCTTTCAGAGCCCTGCGCTCCTGCTATTGTGACTGCATGAGCAAAAATAAATCAACCGCTATAAGTTGAAACAATTCAATGTTCAGGACATATAATGTTCAACAAAAAGAAGCTTTGAGTGATTGTTCATATATTAATTGAAAATACATCATTTGTGCAGGATAAACGCATGAAAGCCCTCCAGTGAAGAAGGAAACTGAGGCTTGCAGGTAACAAACTGATACAGAAAAAAACTGGCGATTGGGCCTGTGTGTTAATATGTGTGTGAGCAAAATGCAGAGGGTGATTAAATAAAAAATGTGGTTCTGTCACAGAGAAAGTGCTGATCTTGCTTTCACCATGAAGATGGGGACAATCCCGAGGTGCAGGTCAATACACAAGACAGCTGATGGAACTACCGAAAAGCAGGTGTCAAGTGGGAAACAAAGAAAACAACCAAGTGCAACAGTGGTTTTGTTAAACCACCATACAATACAGGGAAACACAATCAACTCATCTCAGTCAACTTATGAATTAGTGTAGAATTTGACTACGTAACTGCAGGGTCTAGAGACGAAACAAAGAGGGCACTGGAGAGAAAGAGAGACACAGTGAGAATTCCCCCCAGTGTTAACATCTGCTCCAGAAACCAGGAATGGCTGTAAGCCGGTGTTAAAAAAAGGAAGAGAGGCTGGGAGGGGGAGCTGGAGGGGAGTCAGGAAGCTTATTTGAAAGACTTAAGCTGCATGGTTACGTAAGTGATATGGGATTCTCTGAAACCATACACTTTCAGTCAAAGTTGGGCTGCATTAGTACCCTCACAAGAAATCTCATCCCTGCCTCATCCATACTGTTAGAGCTGCAGGGTTTCCCTTCTTGAATCCCATCTTGCCAGACACACACATATTGCACTTCCACACATGCACAATACACACTAGCATCTCTGCACTGGCTTTCACACTCCCAGTTCTTTTAGCAAAAGCAAAAGGTTGATAAGATCTGTCTCTTGGAGAGGTTAGAGGTGAAGAATGTGGAGAAACCGTCACATCAGTCATCACAGACAGAGTGGTGCCATGTGTGTGCCTGTGATGAAAGGGTTGGGTCTGATTTTCAGACAAAAAAAAGCAGAGGAGTAAACCCCTACTGAGAGAATCGCAGGTGTATCAGAGTCATGCCACTTTTCTCTTCTTCCCTTGATTTTAATCAAATGCACCTTCCAACCCCTTGCAACCCTACATTGGAGAAGTACAACTAAAAGAAAAAATCTAACCGCTACACCAGCCTTTCAACCCTGCCTCCCCTCTCTGGAAGCTGTACTGTGTTTCTGTCTATAACACTGTCTCTACTGCATCAGCATCAGATTGGTTTACAGCCAGCCTGGCACGGTGCAGGCTCACAGGGCGGCTGGACCAATTTACCACCAACACACAACAGCACAATCTGCGGATGAGTCATTTTCATTAATGAGTTTGAGCGAAATCTGACGAAAGGCCAGAGGAATAAAGTAGACTCTGCAGCTTGATGATACGTCCCTGCAGTTGGCGACTGGCAGAGCAGAGATTTATTGTTTACAACGAACCTTGCCAGCTCTGCCTGGGACTTCTCAGTCAGACAGAAGCCTGCAGGTTTTGCTCTGCGGTCATTACAATGCCACATAGAGGAAAAGCTGAGTGCAGAACAGAATGGGCTGTTGCGGAAACTGACAAGCTCACGGTCCTCGTGGATGATTAGTGCTGTAGTGAAATTTCACTCACTGACACCATATAGCAGTGTAAAAACAAAGAAAGAGAGGAGACGGAGAGAAGGGACGAGACAGAGATGTGAAGAGGGACAGAGACACAGTGAGATGTAGAGTACTACACTGCCTTATCAGACGGGATAGACAGGGCCGTCAATAAAGCAGGTATAAAGCAGTCGAGAGGAGTAGGAAAGCATGCAGTGTGTTGTAGCGTTTCCCCGTGTCTGTATGCACAGGACATACATGTGTGCCAGGGAGCCTGTGTACACACAGTAGAAACACACTCATCACTGAGGTTCCATGTGTGCCCCGGCACCCCGGACCACAGCTTAGCATGACAGAGAAAGAGGGGGAGGGGGGGGGGGGGTCTCAACCTTCCTCCCTCCCTCCCCATCACTCCACCAGACTACCCCACCTGTGAATAGTCCCAGTACCTTGCGTTTTTTATCCCGTGAGCGACTCCTCTTTTTGACCCTCTCCTCCTCCTTCTCTTTGCGTTCCTGCTCTAACTGGGCTTCTAAATCCTTGTTCTTGCGGAGATGTTTGGCGGCTTGTGCCATGGCGTTGGTAGTGGAGGTCTGGGTGGCGTTGGCGTGTCCAGATCCTACGGCAGAGGTCTGTGGGGAGACGGTGCTGGGACTTCTAGCTGGTGCCGGCCAACACTAGCGCTGCCGCTGTGTGTTCCTCTATGGCCCTGCAGAGTCTGCGAGCGTGCTCACCCTCTGCCTCCTCCTCCTCTTCAGCAGTGCAGTCACACACACACACCGGCAGTCCTCAGCCGTCTGCTGTGGGATGCTACTGCAGCGCAGCTCTCTCTCCCGCTCTCCCTCTCTCTCTCCAAAGCTCGCACATGCTCCCTCTCTCAAACGCTCACGTACACTTCCCCCGTTCAATTTTTCCACTGCCTTCCTCTCTGGTCTCCTTCTCGCAGGAGAAAAAAAACAGATTTTTCTTCTTTTTCACTGGTTTTCCTCTACATCTCTTTCCTTCACTGTTTTGACATTCTGTGAAACTCCCCCAACCAACAAAGATTAAAAGAGGGATGAACTGACAGTTGTGGAATAGCCTGAGCAGCTTTAAATCAAAGTCTGTTCTCCCTCCTCACATTGCATTGATTTTGTTTCCTTTTCCTGTATTTAATTTCTCAGTATCTCGTAGTCTTGCAGTGTGTCCATCTGTGGAGGATCACTAGGCTGCACAAGGAACCCGTCATCACCACAGCCAATCACACAATCACACACAGACACACACACCAGGATGCAAGGAGAAATAAAAAAAAATCTAAAACATGCATGAGGGGGAAAAAACTGCCTCTTACTCTCTCCCCCTCTCCGCTCCCTTCTCCCTCTCTGTTTAAACGGTGCAGCAGGATTGGTCCCCGTGCAAGGATGTTGGTGCAGTGTGCTTGTGTTTATTAGAGTGAGGCTGTGAGCAAGAAAGGCTTTTCCATATCACTCCCTGACCGTCTATTGTAAAGTGTATGATATCAGGAGCTTTGCTTCACTGACTACTTTGTCTGGTTTCCTGCCTTTTTCTCCTTTTTTTCTTCTTTTGATCTTCTGTTACAGTTTTGCATACAATAAAAGACAACAGATGGTATAACCCTATCTATTAGAGTTTAAATGACTTCTGTGTCAAGTGCTCATTTACAATGTATGTGTGGATATGTGCGCAGTGAGAAAGAGGTGCATAGGAGGAGAGGGGCTGATGGAGCAGGCACCTGTTTACTGGTATTGCTCTCCCTCTCCCTCCCCTCTTCCCTGCGATGCTGCTGACGCAGGCAAAAAATATCCTTTAACATCTCTCTTTGCCCAGCTCACTATACATCACACGTACAGTTCACATTGATACCGTAGACACACAAACACATACACAAAGAGGGTTAGCTGGTGAATGGCTATTATTAAGAGTATTCTGCAGTCACATCTTCATTTCTGTCTGCATTTCTTTCCTACAGTAGTTACATTAGAGGACGGCATAGGATAATGTACAAAAACTGGCAGGATATTATTACTCCCTATCCTATTGTCTCAATATATTGGCCTATTCTTTCCCCAGGTCTTTTCTGACAGTTATCAGTTGAATGAGCCCTATAGAAATGCAAAGTGGTATTTTGAAAACAAAATTAGGCTATTCCTTGACTATTATTTAATACCAAATACAAAATAAAGATTGTCACCATATTTGTTAGCTATTCCTCTAACATACATACATTTCACCCATTTTCTGCGGCTGCTTGTCCATGTCTCTGTACGCACGTCTTTCTCTTTCTCTCTCTCCTGAAGTCTTCCCCTGATCTGATAGCAGCTCTCTCTATGCTGCAGCATAATGAATAGGACTGGTGATATTGCCTTATGTCTGCAATGCTATAACACAAATCACTCGTTCATGTGGCCTAGCTATGACACAAACAAATACAAACACTGGCTCGCTGACAGCTCTGAGGCAAGAGATCCATCACAATATTGAACTCCTGGGGAATGCGCCTAAATGAATCATCAGCGGGACTGACTACACTGGTAATAAGGAGGTTTTTGCTTAGCCAACCATATTGTTCTTGTTAAGCTACATGCTTGCTGAGCTAATGGAGGAGCAGCTTTACAATGGATTTTAAACACAGCTAGTGGGACTAGTTATAGTAGCTGGATAATATGGCTAAACCTGCAGAAGCCCTGTGGAGACGAGGGTGTCCCACACCCATCACATACTGACAAATTTCTTTTTAGGTTTAAGCAACAGGATAGCTTAATAGTCAGAGAGATGCTTTAACATAACACCCTGGTTCAAATACCTGTTTCAATCCCTTTTTGATGCAGTGCTTTTCAGCAGCCAACCTCCAAATCTGACATGAGTTTCCTTGGATGCACCGAAAAGGATTCAAAGTACTTACTGGTTCCAACTGCATTACCATATATCAATAATGAATCTTGTGTTAACTGTAGTGTAAGTCACTGCTCCACACTGAAATTTAATAGAAAGCAATGGCTAGCAAATCAATCTAAAAATGTATGGTTTGCTGTGCAATAATGTAAAGTAGGCCAGGACATCTACACATCTTGGAATTTTAAATAATGTACAATAGCCAGGATAAGCAATAACAACTGGGGACTGGACAGAGGCCGGACAAGAACCTTCAAGTGGACAGCCTGGACGCAGGGCAGTGGCCAAACAGGAACCCTCAGGTGGACGGACTGGAGAATGACCAGATGCGAAGAGCCATTCAGGAGGATGGGCAGGAGGCCAGCAATGACAAAGGAGCCACTCTGGAGAACGAGAAACTGGAGGCTGCAGCTGGACAAGAACAGAAACTGGAGGCTGTGGGTGCAGCTAGACAGAAGCGGGCGAAGGCTGCTGCTCAGCAGGAACAAATGTCGGCTGGACCTCCGACTCGGGAACAGGAATAGGTGTCAGCCAGACCACCAACAGGGAATGAGGAACAGGAGTTGGCCGGGATGTCGACTAGGGACTAGGAACAGATGTTGGCCGCACCGCTGACTCGGGAATGGACGTTGGCTGGACCACCGACTAAGGAAAGGGAACAGAAGTTGGCCGGGCCGCCAACTCGAGAACAGAAACAGAGGTCAGGCTGGCCACCAACTGGGAACAAAGAACAGGAGTTGGCTGGGACGCTGACTGGAAACCAGGATCAGGTTTTGGCCGGGCCGCCAACTGGGAATTAAGAACCGATATTGGCTGGATCATCGACTTAGGAATAGGAAAAGATCTCCCCTGGGCCGACAACCGGGAAATAGGAACTGGTATCGACTGGACCACCGACTTGGGAACAGGAACACAGGTTTGCCGGATCGCCAACGGGGGAACAGGAACTGGTGTTGGTTGAGCTGCCAACTGGGAATGAAGAACGGAGACTTTGTGGCACTGGGCAACTGAGACTGCTAATGGCATCGGGAGCCACCACGACCACTTCATCTGTGTCCTCTGCCAGACCCTGTGAAAATGGCCAGCAGGGTGCCCTTATAAGGTGAAGCACACTAGAGGAAAGCAGACTGATTGCTGATTGCTAGTAGGCTGGAGGTTAGCAGACTGGTGACTAGCAGAAAAGTTGCTAGCATGCTGGAGGCTAGCCTAGTCCAGTCTATACAATACCCCAGCAACTTGAAAGAGGTAGACATCAGGGTAACTAGATCAGAAGGAGCAAACTGGCGAAAATGTCTGCTGGGTCCATAATTTGTCAGTTCATTTTGTTACGGTGCATGGTGCAAAGCAGGAAAAAATTAACTAACAGCTGATACTGGCAGGCGGAAAGACAGGCAACAGGTACCACAGAAAACTAGAACATGGAACTCAGTGAACCAGGAAACTGAATAAACCAACAGAGAACAAAGATAAATGGCTGATGAGGGACAGGTAAGTAAAGAAACACAGGTGAACCTAATGAACACTGGCGGAAAAAGAACAAAGACAGCAAGTAAATCATGACAGTGAACAGAGAATAGTCCTTCAAAATGAAACAGGAACTAAAAAAACCAACAGGATGTAACACAACCAACAGTCCGAGTGTATTAACTTGTTATACTGTAATTAAACAGGACGAACATATCAGATGTGAGCCAACACACGGAAAGAAAGTCATTCAATCAAAATTCATTATTGACCTTGGAAACAGAAGTTGAGAAAAGTCCATTTAGTAGCTGTTCTGGTGTCTGTTTCACTTTTGCAACATCAATTTCTCTCTTCATGTTGACATTTTTTACTAATCAAAACAAATACATACCATACATGCGACCATTTGCTAAAACCCTGTGGGACTCACATGTAGTAGCAATTTGTGAAACTTGACATTGCCACCATTAGAGATCTGCATGTAAACAGTGTTTAGAAATAGAAGAGAAAAAACATTTAAACATTTCTAATTCCATGACAACTGAGCAAACTCCATCTGCATTTCCATAATGTGGATGATGATGATGTGAGATGATCAAAAGCTCCCGGCGCCCGAATCACAAAAGTGATTTATGAGCACTGTTTATGCATATATCATAAATATTTCACAAACAGCAATGTGCTGAGATTATATTCTCATCCCATGCATTAATATATAAAGAAACAGTTTTCAAACATTTGTTAGAATATAGTAGGCTTTAACATGCAAAACCACTGGAATGGACCTCAAAAACCACATATAAGCCTATTTTTGTGTTTCAGAGTGCACCCAGTGTATTAAGACTGCCCCTGTGGTGGGGACACAAAGGGACAGGTTGTGTGGACCAGGGGGGAGAAAGAAACACATAGCTACTGCCTGAGCGTTCTTCAGTGTGACGACCAGCACCCGCTAGCACATTAGCCGCTTCAGTGCTCTTCTAAAAACAGTGAACGCCAGGACACGACAGAGCCACACACACTGCAGTGAGAAGAGACAGCCTATTTAACACATGGAAGCATACTGTATATAACCTGGCCATCAAATCCAGACCCTCTGGATAGAAGCACAGCCATGTAACTGTTCAATGTATACAGCAAAACTCTGAATCAACTTTGAGAGGAGTTCAAATTAACACTGTCCCAGTGATTATATACTGTTGGTCCATAATAGTCAGTTTAAAATAAACACTATCAAAAGTGTTAAGATTGACACACAGTGTCAACACACAGTAACAACACCTATATGTTGTTTTTCATTACATAGACACATGTATTTTCACCTAAAGTGTTAACTGTAGTGACAGGGTCTCCTAAAATATAGAATGGGCACTAGTTACATTTACATCACATCCTTCTCTTCTCCATCTAATGCTTTGTAGGCATGACAATGTTCACTTAGAAGCTTATCAACAACAAAGTAGATAACAGTCTACCAAAGGTAACTTAGTTATTTAAGAGAACATTGGCATTTCACCCTCAGTGGAACTGCAGTGACCTTTTACTATACTCTGTCTCATTCAGCTTCATCCAGTTAGTTGCAAAAATGTCTCTATGTATGTTGACATTTAGCAACCCTTCCAGCATCTCACCACTATCCACTATCCACATGACTCAGACTAAATTGTTTTATTGGTGTGTTTTAATGGTGATATCACTCAATGATAATCTATGATACTGTAAGCTTAAGTGAGTTAAGCTGGCTGCTCACATGCAAAGCCTGACGGATAAAACACCTAAACATCCTGCCCAAATAAGTTTCAAGAGATCAAAACTACTAATTCGTAATTGAGATGCCAGTGGATGGCTGCTCCTGTGTAAGGCCTGACAAATGAAACAATAAATGCATCCTGAAATTCGCATCCTTTATTTCTAGTGGAGTTTTGCCCACAGTTCCCGAACTATAGGGGCCTCAATGCCATAAACAGTTGTCTGTAGAAAGGTGTACATCTGGGCCAGGGACTTGTCATAGGACAGGCTGAACACAAAGTGGGATTAAAAAAGTTCATCAATGGAAGAATCCAAAGTGTTGAATCCCAAAAGCCAATAAATAAAAAGCTTCAGGACACTTATTTTGACCCTTCTGCAGCTGCAGGTGGCAAAAGATGTAGGAGCAGCAGCAGAGAGGCTGGAGAAAAAAACATACCTTCAGCTCTGTCTGTACAACCTCCATTGAGTTTACTTGAGTGTATTGTTTTATTTCACAGTTTCTGTTATCAGGAGGTTTATGGACAACAGAGAACATGCGTGTAAATAGTCTGGTGTAAATATATAAAGATTCCAGTTCTTTACATATCCCAGCATACACATAATGTATGTTATGACACTGTTTACAATACAAGCCAGAACCAGTTTCCCCCTGCTGCATATCTCATGAAGATGAGACACCTCAAGGTCTGCTTAATCTTTATAACAAGACAGCCTGATTGTCAAAGAAAGAAGGTCACTGTGGTCCTTTTTGGGTATCCAAGGATGACTTAACCATGATTCAGCAGTTACACATACATGTCTTGAACATATTATCACAATTTTCTATCACAGGGGCCGTGTCACTATCCCAGTCTGACAGGAAATAAAGAAGAAAAAGTGCAAAAAGAACATGATCTTTTAAGGTACAAGTGTATCCTTACTGGTTTCAGTGTCATTATCTGGGAGTGTTTTAGCTGCTTTCACAGGAGAGGAGAACTCAGCTGATAAAGTCAAGTGCTTTGCATCTTGAATGACCTTAGGCTAGAAGGATCTGAAGGTGGGATACACCTTGCATGCATCTTTGAGGATGTTTCAGCACCAAACATCATCAGCAGGTCTTGATTCACCTGTACGTACAAATAGACAAAACAAAACACAAACTGTGATAACTATTAAATAAAAAACTAAAGGTCTTACTTTACAGGTCAAAGCCGAACCTGTGATGCATCTGCTGCAATCCAAAGTGGACAGACCGGTAAACAAGTGCAGCCAACTGAGATCCACTCTACACCCACTGGACAATTTGCTGTGAGATTCAGTGACATGTCTCGGCTTGAAACTGAAACTGAAATATTTTGCTGGAAACAGGTGACTAGTTTCCTTGTCTTCTTAAAATACCACATTCTGTAGGTCAAGTGTGTGTTAACAAGTGGGAAGTATGCTGTCCTTGAACTGAACTTTCTAGTCATTTTTGAAAGTAAATTTACACCCACGCCACAGGTGAAACTCTTGGGACAATATTTTCATTTCCTGCTCTAATTTAGTCGTCCTCCTCATCAGGGACAGATCACACGGGTGCACAGGTCTGGAGAATATTTCTCAAACAAACACTTCATTAAGTCAGAGTTAGTCATATATAATATATAGCTAATAACGCATCTTATTGCTTTGCGTCAGTCATATTCACACATCATCAGCAGCAGTAGTTCATGAACAGATAGACCCAAATGTGGTGCTGGTTTTTACTATGCTGCTCATGTTGAATCCACTTCAGTATTTCAGAGAGTCTCTAGTGTGTTTGCTGGCAGAGGTCCACGGCCTACAGTCAGATACAGTATTCTGCAGGCCTGTGCCATCCTCTGCACCATCAACTGTGGCTTATAGCAGAGTTATTTTAGCAAGTGTGTTAGTCACTATCAGCCAAAATGAGATGACGGGATGAACAAAAACCCTTTCTGTATTTGTGTTACTACAGTTTGGATGAAAACTGTGGACCATTTTGTGATTTTAAGTGGACCAAAGGATCATAATACTGCCCTTTTAACCACGTGAAACAGATTATGGTTGGTCGTCACAGAAGATCAATTGGAAAGGCAAGAAACATTAACCAGGGAAGAAAAGAGGTCAGACAGCACCCTCTATTGATTAACAGGTGGTACTGTGAAAAAAGAGGTACCGGCTCTTTCCCTTTATGGGTCCATACTAAAGTCAAACATGAAGGGTGTTGAAATGTGTTCATTCAGGAGCCTTTAATCAAACAAGACAATATTGAAATTTACCAATTACATCAACCAGCGTCAGTGAAATCTTACAGGACAAAAATTACAGGACAAAGACAACAAGTGTGGCGGGATCAGGACTAATCCATAATACTGATTACACCATGGATCACAGTGCCCCCCATAGGCACCACTTGCAGTACTTTGAGTGAGCGTACACGTACAGCAGAGCTTAACACTGCACTGCAGCACACAGCCGAGTCAGAGCAACACCACAGGACTGCACAGCTCAGTGCTGCTCTGATGAAAGAACACACCGTTCAGATATAATCACATGTCCAAATGACCAGGATGAAACTACTTCTATGTTAACATGAGCGCTGAAATTTGTATTTAATTAATGTAAAGAATCAACAGTCAATGGACAGAAAATTGATTCGATCGCAGTTTTGATAAGCAGTTAATCATGCTAAGTTAAGTTATTTATGAAGCAAAAATGACAAAACTTCTCTGGTTGCAGCTTTTTGTATGAATATGTTGCTTACATCTGGTTTACAATCATAATGTATTTTCAGGTGTTCTTGTTATTAACAGTAAGTGTAATGTCTGTTGGACATGGTGCTGTCCTCCTGGCCCCTCTGACACTTGGCTAGTGGAGCATGAAGGGAGGATAGAGCAGGTTAGCTCAGAGACTTGAAATGCTCCTTTAGAAAGATCTCTCTCTCTCTCTCTCTCTCTCTCTCTCTCTCTCTCTCCTGGCACTGCACCAGCAGCGAGAGCACTGATTGGGAAAGCCATATGGCAGGTAACAAACCAAGGGCAGGCTTCATGTCCACACTGTGCTGCGGCTCAGGCATGCTGCCACCTCATCTAAAGGGCTCATCTGATTTGACTCTGTATTCTAGGGAAGTACATAGACCAAAACTCAGTGTCAATATGCCTGTTACTGACACTGCACCATCACCAGCTTGGTGGTGTAAACGGCAGTTCAGAGCAGTCTCATAGCCGCAGAGTCAGCACCGTCACACCAACAGGGAATGGCAATGGCCTTAGGCAGCTTGACAATCACTGCTGTTATGTACAGTGGGTCTGTCAAAGCACAGCAGGGAAACAATACTTTGTTCTCAATAGGCTGTTTAATGATTGTAACAATTACATAACTGCCACTATTCTGTTATTGTAAGGGAGAGATATATGAGTCTGCAGCATTTCTTGATCAATTACAAAAATAGTTCAGATCGAAATCCTTCGTCTTTAAACCATTTAGGAGTCGCTGACAACAAAAAACAGAAGCTGCCATCTGTGAAGTGTGAAGTACAACAATAGCAGGTTCAACAATGCTTGGCTTTCCCAATTTGTGTAGATGGGAGAACAGTGGCACTATTTTATCTCTTGTCACGTCCAATCAACAAACCACAAGTCAGTGATTAAAAATCTCTGGAAAAGCTTGAAGAACTGACTCCATGTTTAACTAACTAGAGCATTTTCCCCACAAAGCGCCTGACTAATAAATGAACATTCAAAAGAGGAAGAGGAAGCTGGGTGTGGTGCTCAAAAACATGAAGCTACAACAGCTCCAGGACATGTTGTATATCCAGTTAACTTCTGCCATCTAGTGGTGTCATAGTGCACATGTCTACGCTGTGGTTAATTAATAACACTGAGGTGCTGAGTGCTGCTGTCTGAAGCTCTCTGATTGATAGTTGACTAATAGGTAGAGTATATAAGTATTAAAGTTTTTGTTATGACACAACTGTCTCCTCGCATCTCCTTTTGTCTTTTCTTGCCAGTGGTTGTCTACCTCCTGTATGTCTTAAGAAAAAAACACTTTGTTGGTCTTTGACTTTGCTTCAAACACAGGTCACCAGTGGTTTGAGGATTTTATTTTAAGAAACATACTTTTTTTGGTGATACAATATTTTGGAATTTCTTTATTTCTAGGTGCAAATCAATTAAAATACCCTGAGATGTTATAATTTAAAGCCAATAATGTAGAGAACTTTTTTTTTTTCACAGCACTGAAACAAAAATTTCCTGACTGAACAACAAGACGTACTGGATGTGAGGAATGTTCTGAGGAAGGTGAAAAGAGGACAGGAGGGGAAAAAGATTTACGATCTCAATGGTTAGCTGGCACACATGGAGAGCAATGTGAACATGAAGGTTGTCTGATCAGGGAACAGGATCACAGCGGCTATCAGATAGACAGTTTTATGTGTGCTGGAGGGCCGGTGTTGGTGCTAAATCACTGTCAATCTAACATATTTAGTGGACAGAAATCCTAACAATAAGGTAGCTTTTACTTTCTTGAATGAACAATTCAGGAGGATTTTTATTTAAAATTATATTTACCTTAAATTGCATTTACATGAAGACTTGAGACTTGCCTTCCGGACAGCCACTGCTTTTATTTCATGCTAGTATGGTGTGAAGCTTGCACACACTTGACACCAGCTTGAGATACATAATTTGTATTTCTTGCATTTAAAAAATAATGTCTTAAATTGTCTCTGCCTGTAACGACATCACTAAATAACAATAACATACATTTAAAGAAAGGTGACTAAATATTCAGTTTTATATCTCTGCAATTGGATTTTATAAAGCCCTGGCACCAAGGAAGTTAGGAAATATAAACAAACTTAATGTTTTAGGAAGTGGTCAGCAGTAATGTGAAGTCTTGCAGTTGATGGGTTAAAACATGCAAAAGCATGATCATATACTGTTTAATCATAATGAATTATTTTAGATTTTCTTGTCTTTTGAGTTAATAGAACTTAACTGACCACGCAGTAACACTGATGTGTGCATGTAGGTGCAGGGTTGACCTCAGTGAAGAAAAAAGTAAGACTGACAGGGGTGAAAAGGGGCAAAGAGGGACCATTAAGAGAGGAAAGAAAATGGAACAGGAAGTGCAGGGGAGGTGGAGGCCGGAGGCTGGTGTCAGTCCCCCTGAGTCCCATTCCCTTCCCCTCGCTCCTCCCTCCTCTCATTCCTCATCTCCTCTCCTGCCATGTCTCTTTTCTTCTGTGTATTTGTCTTCTGTTGAGTCCTTACACATGGCTTCCTCTAAACCCCTTCATTAAAAGAATTATTCCATCCTCATCTAAGCTCCATTAATCTTTCCCTCACAGGTGGCCAACCAACATTACAAAACACTCCCTGCACACACTGACCCTCTGTGGTCGGAGCCACCACGCCTCTGAAACTTGTTGATATTAATATGTAGGAAGTTTTTGGAAATTTTCAATTCAGTTTAGTTACATTAAAGCACAATACAAGAACATCTGGCAATATTTTTTCAAACCCTGAAACCCGAGAATACTAGAATACCCTTAGAATTGACTGTTAGAGTAATTACTGGTTATCTTTCACAAGTATAACCAGAGCCAACACAGACAGTGACTCCCCTCGTGACACCCAGTGGGTCCTCACTTTTGTCCCAATCTGTTCCTTTAGATGTACAGCACGCCTCCTTCCACCTGTCTCCTATTATTCTTTTCTAATCAGGCGTCCCTGCCAATCAATTTGATTGCCATGACAACATTTCGCATAACGCCCCCTCCAAACACAGCCACCACTGCCGCCACTCGCCCCTATAAACAAAAACAAAACAGAAAAAGAAAAAAAAAAGCTGAATTCCGACAGCTCGGGATTGATGAAGGGGAGTCCTGTCAAAGGCCAGAGATGAGATTAGGACTGAAGCACACACACACCCAAACCACCACACAGCTCAGAGGCAGCAGGTGCTTTTGGTTAAACCTTAATTACATGATCTCTGATTTCTCTAATTGATATGGTAATGACTATGTAATTAATGCAAAAGCAGAAATACCAGTAGCTTTCCTAATGAATTGATTTATTTGATTAGATATCCTCCTGCATATGTATGCATGCTGGCATGCAGAGGACAGCGAGACATAAAGCAACGGTTGTATGTGGTTGTTGTTACAGCCTTGCCACCGCTGACATGCCACAACTGCAACACTGAATATCACACGGATACACGTAAACAAAAAGGATGCTGCTTGTAGCAAATCATGTTGAATGAGAAAACTACTGTAATTGAAAAGATGCTGTATTTTTGCTGCTTCTTATGGCTCAAATGATTATTATAACACTGGAGATTAAGGGAAAGGAAAAATTAAACAGTGCTCTTACACAGGTAGGTGGCGCTATGGGGCTTCCTCATACACACAGTTTGAATGAATGAAGATGATCATGAACAGGGCTGATGCATGCTCTGGAATTTGAAAATGACCAAAAATAAATTGTCATTATATGTCTGAAGATATGTTTTGGTTTGGAGACAACTCATATCTGTTTAGACAACAATATAAAGCTAAAGCCCCTCTACATGTACACACACACACACACACACACACACACACACACACGCACAGAGTGAGCTATAACTTCATTGGCAAAGGGTCAACTGTGACAACTAGATGTGACCCAGCTGCAATTATTCTCTGCCTCTGCAACACTCGCAGGCAGGGAGGAGGTCGGATATTTAGGGAGAGACCCCAGTATGACAAGTCACCTTCTGGGGATGAGAAATAATTTCACTTTGGTTACACCAAAACGTCCTCACTGCTTGCTGACTCTCATATGTTCCTTCACATGTCTTCTCCTCATCCCTTGTGAGATATCTGGAGGGATATTTTGCGAGGAAGTCAAGTGAAAGCACATGTGGCAGAGACTTCAGGCCTTTCCATCTATCATTTAGCCATAACTACACCACCCAGACACTGCTCTGACAGCTGATCTGTACACTACTGTACCTGTCTCTCCTGTCTACTGCAAAGGAGAGAATAGAAATCCAAAACAGACAAGACTGACGGTTTCACTGACCGGGTGAGAAAAAGATATTTATGGTTACGTCAACAGATTTTATAACTGTCCATCAGAAAAGTGGTCATTTACCACATTGGTACATCTCATGACAAAGTTACAGTGCTTGGGTTTCTCTTTCAAGATGTCCATTGAAAGACAACATATTTCTCCACTTTGAGAGGAAAATAAGGACTTACATGTTGTCCAGGCTATTCTACACAAAGTGATTTAAGTAATTGCTGACTCAGAATTTGAGTCGCTAGTTGATGTTCCAAAAACATCGAAATAAGCGTGTTTGCTGTTTAAACTGGGCCTAGCTGCCTTGATCTGCAGTGATTTAAGACCAAAAGGGGAATACGTTATGAAAAAAATGCATCAAAACGATATTTATGAAACAATAAATACAACTTTCCACACGCTTGGTTTTGGATATGGTGCTACTAATTTCATTTGCTGAAACGCACATTTGGCGACGCTCTGGCTCGCAGAGAGAGACAGGAGAGGAGCTAATAGCATTAATGAATGGTGCAGCGCTAGTTGGTTAACTAACTTACCTCTGAATAATGTGTTTCTTACGGGGCCACTCGGGCCACGGTTGATGGATGGCCTTACAGAAGCGGGTCAATTAGCCAGGCTGGGTTTCCCTCCATGTCGGCTGCAGACAGCACCGGGAGAGCTCCCACTACTGTCACGCGGCCTGGCTGTAATTAATCACCAGTGTGGGGCCTTCTCACCTCACACCGCCGCGCGAACAAACAGCCAATACGTGCGTTTGGCCCAAATTACATCCCCACTTCTCTAATCAGGCTAATTGCCAATATTATATCCTACCCAGAGGATGAGAAAGATAGGGACATAAAAGTCTTTCCTACTGACAAAAAGATCCATCCTACAGCATAGTCTGCATATACTGCATATTTTATAAGAACAGTCCTGTTACTGTTACTAACAAGGCGGGCCTAAGAGATAGGCTAAATTAAAAGTGAAACCAGATGTTATTTAAGAATTGGGTGCCACAGGCTGGCTGTATCTACAGCTTACCTAGATAGTTAGCTAAAGGCACAGTCTGTGATGCAAATGTAAACAAAAGGGGAGCCCCCACTACCAAAAGCCAACAGGAAGGTTTGGACACTGGCATCACTCCAAATTCAAGGGCAGGGCTTCTAAATAAGACTAACACTAGACAACAACTACATCTAACATTTTCTAATGCTCTTAGTGGTTTGTTTAATTTCAATGTTTGTACAAGCTTACAGGAGTAAAACACAGTCTATATGTTAGGGGTGAGTGGGGCATCTTGTGCTAACTTAAATTTCTCAATCTCAGTCCATCACAGTCACTCATGTTCTATATTAAATGAAAGTCTTGTGCACAAATGTAAGATCGATTTTCACTTCTCATTTCAATATAGAGTTATAAATGGTTGAGTACAGAATGTGCATTTGTGACAAGTTGCCCCATCATGGGGTAAGTTTTGACACGTAATATTTTTCAACAAATAAGAACATGTAGAGGCTTTCCATGCTCATTTTTGCAGTTCAAAGTCAGATGCTTTGAATACCAGGGCTTCATCAGTTTTGAAAAACAGGACCAATAGCCCATTCAAGTATCTAAAGGAGCAAATTAATAAAAAAATTGTCTTCTGTGGGAAAGACAGGTTGATAAGGCCACTGTCTGTCTTTTGTTTATAATTTCGAACCATGTTTTTCCTTCCTTCTTTAATTTCTTCCCTCTCTTTGCATATTCCTAAAAAACTATTATATCATTAATTTTTTTCTATTTAAAGGCTTATTATGCTCCCTCCTGTGGATTATGACCATGTTGTCACATAATTTATAACAATTTAATTATTTCTACTAATACCGTGTGAAGCAGTGTATCAACACACATATCAGCCACCAACTTTAGCAGCTAGCAAAGTCAGCTTCTTCAGGGCTATAATGTTGCTCTTTATATACTGGGGCAAACGTGACAATTTGCCCCAATGGCACTGAGACAACTTGCCCCAGAGGGACGTGTGCTACGGGTGGCAGCAATGGCTAGCTAATATAATTGAATTTACTTACTTATCAAAGTTTTATAACATAAATAGTGCAGTTTAATTGTTTTATTCTTATGAAAGAAATGAGAAAATTGTTTTAACTGCATGTCAAGAGCAATATGAGTTCAGAACAGTAAGTTGCACATGCAGCTGTAAAATATTTTAGATAGTGCCCTCTGGTGTTGAAGATATAACCAGCGTGACAACTTACCCGTGTGACAGCATGCCTCGCTCTCCGCTAAATAATAATCAGAAACATGCAACATATAGAATATAGAATCTATATCTTCAACTATATTAATGTATTAATGTATGTATTAATACATTTAACTTTATAGTTTGATAACAAACAGGACATGAGCATCATAGGATGAACATACTTAATGTCTTTTAAAATGTAATTTTTCTTGGAAGCATCGTTCTAGTTACACGTTTCAGCCCATGCAGCTGTTACTGTGCAGTTCTGTCTCTCTCTCTGTCTCCTTCTCTCACACACATACACACACACACTCAAACACAAACACACAGGTACACAGAGCACAGATTGAGAGGCAGGGACAGAGATGTCACTCTGTGTTCACAGAACATACTCCTGTGGTCTGAACAAAAGCAGCAGGCTGACAGATGAGGTTTGTGTCTGGGGGCAGGGGAGCTATGTGTTGCTGCTGTTGTGACGAGTGTGTGTGTGTGTGTGTGTGTGTGTGTGTGTGTGTGTGTGTGTGTGTGTGTGTTGGGCTTATGCATATGTGCATACATGCATGTCTCAGTGTGTGTGTGCACCTATATGTGTATGTGCTTGTGTGTGTGTGTTTACGTGTGTATATATGTGTGTGTATTTTGCTGGGGGGGGGGGGGGTGTCTCATGGGGCAGCTCTGTGTCTGTCCCATCTGCCACCCCACTCTACTGACACCCAAGGGAATGGCAGAAAGGGTGGGGGATTCATTTTGAAAAAAGGAATCGGGGTCCAGTGGTCTAATGGGCAACAATGCAGGTTTTACTGACGGGCCCAAGGCAAAGGACACCGGCTGGGTGTGTGGAAGCCAATCTAGCAATCTATTTGACAAAACAGTGGGCCACCCCTGTCAAGCTCTGCCTCAGTCTGCCTAATAAGGCACGCACACCCCTGAAATTATGCCTCAAATGAGAAAGGGGTGCACTGTATGTTACACACATACACACACACACACACACAGACATTATATACACCCGGGGCTAATGTCAGCCTAATGCATGGCCATGCTGTGGCCAGAGGGCTAATTGGGTATATAAACACAAACACATCCCTTGAGATGCAAGAGGGGAAGAGTGCATTTTGTGCTATATGCTCCCTGTATTGTTAAGAAGACAATACTGTAACTTCAATCATCAGTGCTTTAGCAGTATCAATAATGAAGGGCATGGTTTTTGCTCTCATATACTCAGTAGATAGATGCTCTTTTGAAGCTGTGCATACAGTGTGATGTGGAACGACTTGGTGGCAGGTGGCGTCTCAGCCCGTCTTTATCCAAACTATGATCAGATGACAGTAAATGGCGCCGCCGCAGCCACGACAACAGCAACAACAAAACAGTCATGTGAAAGAGAAACATATGGCTCTTGCACCACTGGGCAGAAGGAGCACTGAGCAAGATGAATGCTGAGGTGCTGGGAACAAAGCTGACTTTAACTCGTCAAATTAACAGCATATCAAAAGAGAGAGAGAGATGAGGAGGAGAAGGAGGAGGAGGAGGAGGAGGAAGGGGCAGCAGCAGCCGGAGCGTTTTTGACAAGTGCCACTTGATGGTGACAAAGACAGCGCAGGGAGAAACAGTGACTTTCTGTTGAGGTCAGATCACAGACAGTGTCAGCAGCCGTTTGAAGTCCTCATGTCTCTCACTATCCCTGAGCTGAGTTGTTGATACACTGTTTGTCCATATGTGTATCATACAAACACACACACACACACACACGCAGACATGCATCCACTGGGTTCTTCCCTGCCCCCTTACTGCTTTGAGCGCTATGTTAATGAAACAGTTGCTGTTTCCTGGCATAACATTAATTACCCGATCAAAATAGAGTGGGTAATTAACTGCCCTTCTTTACCAGTGCTAATTACATTAGCAGAGAAGGGCCATTTCAGGGGAGCATAAGAGAGGAGCAAAAGAAAGACGGGATGAAGCAGTACCAAACAAAGACTTAGTGAGGCACATGCCTAGGCGTGTGTGTGTGTTTTAAGAGAGAGAAAGAGACAGAGAGGAGGAGGCCACGTTGGAAGGAGACTCATGTGGTTCTCACTCAGGCCCCCAGAGGCTTGGTCCTCAGAGAAAAGCAGGCTTATTGAAGAGAAGAGAGATGGGGGGTGTTGTTGTTTATCTTGACATGCTCTACTCAGTCTTTAACGCTCGCATCACAATTAAGATGCTGCGGCTCATCAGCTATGTATACAAAACAGTGTAGCAAGCTGCACGAGCACACAGGTGATGGGCACAGTCAAAAATAGATCCAGCACAACCTTAAGATGTGGAGCCTTGTAGGAAAGTCTTAATGTCCAGGAAATTGTTAGACAGTCCAGTTTGTGTGAAATACTTACTGTAATGTAAAAGGAAACCAGTGAGACAATTCAAAATTTAAGTAAGAACCAAAACAACTTAAACCAGCACCAGTGACTTTTTTCTCATTTCTTTTATTTGGAGCACAAAATATAATTACACCTTGAGATATACAAATCACATTTGCACCATTTTTTTGTACCGTTTCAAAGAAAGATGGCTTCAAAAAGCATAATATTAAATTGCTAATAATTTTTAAATAAATAAAATTAACCAAACTCTAAAAACAAATTTGCAAATGTCATCTACTCTTTGTGTTTTCTCGTCCTGAGAATGAAGTTTGTGTTGTGATGACAAAAATCAGTGAGTAAGAACAGCATGATATGGATTAATGAACACCTAATACGCCCCGTTCTTTTCTACTGAGCAGTTTGTGCTTTCGTTTACTGTACTGCATAGTGACTAGAGACCTGTACTGGGTTGAGACATTTAAAATGAAACTGTAAAATCTATAAGTTATAGTAATATAATTTCAAATTTGCAATGTGGAATGAAATAATATTAGGGCATTGGTGTGACAAAGCATGCATTATAAGTGAAATTAAAAAGGATAAGGCTAACTAACATTTTTCCTTTACACAAGGACAATAACCTTCTTTAGATGTGGGCACAATATGAAGATTTTGCTATGCAAGAACCTGAAAACTGGGCTTGTTTTATTCCAAAAACGTGTTAGAGTTTATTTTCTCCACCAAAAAAATCAATTCTCTATGATCATTTAGCAAATTAATTAGCAATTGTTGAGATAATTTCATTTCAGTAACAGTTGGAAAAGGATCACTTTATAAAAACACGTTTATATTATTACCTAAACTAACTATAATAAGTTAAATTGCTTGTTCTTAAATAAATCAATATATGAATTCCTTTAGTAACAACCCTTGTGACAAAGAGTTCTCCCTTGTAAAACCGTAGAGATCAGAACAAAAAATAAAGGGTCTATTTTTCTGGAATGTAAATTGTCTTCAAAAAAGTCTACTACAAAAAAACCTCTCGCTAACTCACAGACAGTGTACACACATGCCATTTAAGGTGTCCATACACAGACAAATAGCACCCTGCTTCTTAGAGCTGCAACATTATATCAGAGTTGTCATCCAACAACATTCAGTGCTCTCGCAACACGTCCCGTACATCTCTGGCCGAGGTTTTTGAAGGAGTTGGAAGAACCAGTCACTGTTACTGCATGTGATAGTGGGCCAGAGGTAAATACAGATGCTTTTGAAGTTTGGGGGGGAATTAGGACCAGTTTTCCTTTTGTTTCCTTTCAAAATGCAAATGCTTCATGACACACACAGTGGTATCTGATTCAGTCTGGTGCTGTTAGCTAAGGAGCATTGTCTGTTTGTAGTTGTGGGTGAAGTAATCTGCTCTGCCTCTGGATTAGATGGCTGGTCTTTGGACATTTTCGTACCCACACTGTTCATCCACCTGGATGAATGGGGGACTAAGAAATGGCGCGGGGCTCAGGAAGGAAAGTTTTACATGGTCGCTAGTGATCAATTTTCCATTCTCCCTGCCCTCTTACTGCCAAAAAGAGGGGATAAGTGTAGCAGTGGTCTGGGGTAGATTGGGGTAGGTGCTTTGCTACATCGGGGGAACAACCAGGCCCGCCATCGCTGGAGAGAAAAAATATACAAAATCTATGATTCTAATAAATCAGGTCTTGCATTATTGTACATCCAGCAACTTTTTTTTCTGTCTTGTTCAGTCAAAGCTTTGGAGTGGTTAGTATAAGGGGTTAGACTGCATTTGTGAGTTCAGACAGGGGGGTCAGATAGTGAGTTGGATGGCTACCTCTGAAGCTGTTCCCCCCTGAGGCGGGACATGCAGGGGAGGGAGAGCCCTGGGGCCTGAGGACGGGAGCAAAAGCACTCTTCTGTTTAGCAGCAGACGGGAAGGAGGAGAAAGGCAAGAGAGACGATGAAGAGCTGGAGCTTCCTGGTATAGTGGGGCTGGAGGGCATTACTGTGGAAGAGAGAGCAACAATGAGCCTCCAGTCTGAGCATCACAGAATCAGAAAGTGAGCTTTATTTATTTATTATATGGTCTTACTGTAGGGAGAGCCTGTGGGGGAGGCACTGCTGAAGCCAGGAGAGCCAGGCACTCCTAGACTGGTCATGGGAACTGTCCCATATCCTCCGGTCATCCCTCCGCTGCCCCCGTAGCTTGACTGCTGAGGAGTGGAGGCTGACGGGTAACCCCTTGGAGACAAACTGCTGGAATTTCGAATGTAACCTGGAGGAAAAATGAAAACGTTGAATCAGTCCTGAGCTTCATAAGTAACAAAAAAAAGTAGTAAGTGGTTTATGTCACACTCTGCTCACCTTGGCTGCTCTGTCCAGGCTCCCCAATGCTGACGCCTAACTGAGAAGGATAGGAGCCCAGGCCCATCACACTGCCGTGGGCTGGTGAGCTGGGCAGCGCCTGCAGCTGACTGTGAGGACGGGGAACACTGTAGAGCGCCTCGGCAATGTCGGCCGCACGTTTCAGCAGCATGTCCTACAGAAGATACAATGAGTGTGTCACAGATACAGAAAAGAGGCCAGTTGATGCACTTTTAGGCTGTCAAGATGTTACCTGTGTAGCCTCATTTATCTATAGCCTGACAGTGAATAGGCATTCAAAAAAATCCCAAAAGCTGTGAGCAATGTCTGATAAGATTTTTTGCAAAATCTCAGTCAAATCTCAGATGTTGACACTTCTTGACACATTAACACTGAGAAGCATTAAAAAAACCGGTGGTTGCCTTAAAAGTACAAAGTAGGAAGTTTATTAGCTAATGGTATGGTTAGGGAAATGGTAAGCAGTAATGTAGAGTACACGCAATTAATATTTAATGGGCTGAAACATGCAAAATCACTGGTGTAGTATTTTAAATATCTATATGTTTTGTGTATACCAATATGTCATTTTAAAGTATTTGGTACCAAAGCTGTTTACCTGATTACTGTGTGGATTTCCGTACAGGGCCTCCACAAGATCTGCCGCTCTCTTCAGGAGGATCTCCTGCAAAGAACATAATTTATTACATTAATATCTTAAGAGAGTAGCATGCATATGTTGATCGTGAGCACTGTGTCTTTTATTTAGGAGTCTCTTACCTTGGCTAGTTTCTCTGGGTCACCAGGATGTCGAGGAATGACCTTTTGAAGACGCTGGAAGCCATAGTCTATAGTTGGCTCATTTAGGGCTGAAATAAAATAAAAAAGATACATATATTGCACATAAAATGTTAGTAAACCCTAAAACCACCTGTATATGATCTTGAAGTCTTGAAAAAGTCGTATGATGTGTTGTCTATATACCTGTGTAGATGAAGCGCCCAGGTGCTCCCTTGCAGAACTGTTTAGACTTATAGGACAGTGTGACCTCCACGACCCCAGGGATGTGTCGAGGAGGCGTCTGGACACGGATAGCGTGCGGTGTGATCAGCTGAAAAACAGGACAGATATCATGTCACAAAACAGCAACACATTACTCCCCCTCATGCCTTGTAAATATTTAGGCTAACACAATACTGCGGAAAGATTAATTTGTGTAGACTGCTCATAAATCATGAAAATAATGAGACAAGCCATATGCTATATATATATCATTTGAAAATACGCTTCAGACAATATCATCATTAGTGAGATGTTTAGAGAGACAATTCCTACCTCACTCCACACCAGCATGCTGCCAAACACCACCTGCAGCCCGTCAAAGAAGTTCTCCCCGATGACGATGACCATGGCCCCTCCGGTGGTCCAGCCCTCACTGGGGCTGATGGCTTTGATACACGGGGTGGCTGGACAGGCAAGCAGAGAAAGAGTTACTCCAAGGGTTTCAATGCAGGATGTACACCAATTAAAAGAAGAGTGGCTAGAGCATGCTTTAAATCTGTTTCAGGAGGAATGTGTTGAAAGTGCTCTTTAGTTTATAGTTGTTCTGTCGTAAGGCATTGTTCGAGTTAAAAGCTAACATTATTTCATGGCTACTTAATTCTGTATAACATGAATGTAACATGAATAACCACAAACTGCATGAAGAACAGGGTGTTAGAGAGGGAAAGCTTTCTCTCATGTCAAATATAGGTTAAAAGCACATGACCTGAATGCAATGCAATCATATATAAAAGTAAAAAATCTCTGATGAAATACAGGGTTCACAGAGTATATCCTTTGTTTAAGTAAAAGTAGCAATACAAAGGTGTAAAAATACTCAGTTACAAGTAATTATTAATTATGAATGAATTAATTAAATATATAGAAGTATTATCAGAAAAATGTACTTAATATATTAAAAGTAAAATCACTAACAAGCAGGAAATGCCCCTGTGAGTTGTGTGTTATTGTTGGATTCATCATTATTGATATATAAATGTGTATGGGGTTTAATATTACACTACTGGGTAGTTAATTCTATAGTATAATAGTCCATCATTATTTACATTGTATGTAAAATATCAATCAACAAAGTAACTAGTAACCACATGTGTCAGATAAGTGTAATGTAGTAAAAAAAAGTACATTTCTCAATGAAATGAAGTATAAAATAGTGTAAATTGGAAATACTTGAGTTCAAGTACCTAAAAACTTCACCTCAGTACTTGAGTAAATGTACTTAGTTACTTTTCACCACTGTACAAGCAAATATGTTTTTCTTGATTGCGGCCTGATGCCTTACCCTATATTAAATTTTGTAAGATATGGATTTAAGATAAGATATTTTTTTTGTCAAAGCTTTATCTAAGGAGACAAGTGTTTAATTAATGCATTAATTAGCTTAGTTAATTACCTCAGTAGCACCACTGGTTATGTTTGATATATCATGGTGATTATAAATGGACATTAAGCAACTCAAGTACCTGCTGCTACAGTTTGTTCCTGGGATCAGTGTGTATGTTTCTGAGTGTGAATGATGAAGTAGACATATAAAAAAAAAAAAAAGATAAATGGGGTGTGATATTACAGTGTTGTAGTGTCAGTGTCTTACCATATTCCATACTATTCTCGACAGACTCGCCTGGCTCCAGTCTACGAGCTCTCCGACCGTGTTTTGAGTTGTTGTGGACGAACATGTTGTCAGACACTGCTAGGACGTGGCCGTCTACGCTCACAGTGCTGGATAAGACCACCTGAAAGAAAGGAAGAGATCCAAGAGGAAGATACATGAGTGCATGTGCACAACTTAGACAGCAAGCTGCGAGTCACAATCTCCGGTTACAACAGCAAAATCCCTGAGCAACAATTTGTTTTGACATACAGGTGATAGTAATATTTCTCAATAGGTAATGTGACATCCCTGGGATCTTCATAATATGTCTGCATTCTGGTGATGACACTGCTCATACACCCCTCCACTCCTCCATCAGGTCTCCATATGGCCTCCAGTGCCTCTTGCCTAACTTTTTGATTCATACAGCATGCAGCATGCTCATCGTTGTCTCCTCCTGATCTGTCAATGACACCAAACATATGGACCAAATCCCCCATTTTAGCCGGCCGTTAAAGTAGTGGATGATATATAGAGGCCATAATTTGATTTTCTGGCCAGAGCATGTGTGTGTACCTTCCCACATCTGCCTCGCATGGATGACACACATATAATTAATGAGAGGATACTTGTGGGTTTTTCTTTTTGGATGTTTATGAGTGGTGGTGTGATACTGTTTCTAAAGGTGATAATGAGCTTGAGTGTGTGTTTTAGAACATGTTTGTAAGAGTTCGAGGGAATGGGTCAGAGAGAAAAAGTAATTTTCAATTAAATAGTTAAACAAATTCTTATAATGTGCAGAAAATCAGAAAATCAAAGCAAAGATAAAACCTTGCACTCCCTTCAAAAATAAACACATGGCAGTAATTTTGCAGGTGAAGGAACATAAGAAAAGGAGAAAAGGCATATGTGCTATAGGTGGTAGAAAAGAAGGGGAACCTAAAGGAAAATAACTGTAAATTATCGATCAAGCAGCAGACTCCTGTCCACCTCTGATCACCTTTTAACCCAGAGATGAGAGCCTGTGTGCTCATAACTTCTCAGCATGTGTCACATCGCAGGAGTTAAAGCAAACATGGTGGAAGATGGAGGGAGCAGGAAGAAGGGGACGGGACAGAACATTTGCTGGGAGAAGGAGAATGCCAGACGGGGGCCGCTGGTGCTGAAAGACGGCAGAGGAAGTGAGGCGGGAGTGTCCCCTGTGACCACTTCCTGGGTCACGGAGCATGACCTCCTCCATCTGGAGCCAATCACTCAATTCTTGACAACTTCCTGAAACACCTCAACCTATTTCCTGCACCCCAGCACCCCAGCACCCCAACGACCAAGTCTCCCACATATCTAACTCCTTTCGTTTGTCTTTCCGTCTATCTGACTCCTTATTGATTTTTAACATTCCCTTCTAACTCCCTGCTCTATTTCTTTCATTGGAAAATTTCCATTATAAAAACTTTTCCAGAGCTTTTCTTTGTGAGAGTTTGTGACATAAACTCTACTTAGAACAGGGCAAGAAATCAATAATTAAATTGTTCTATGAGGATGGAGGGGCATAGATGCGGTATGTTTTGTGCATAACTGTAAAATATATATTTTTAATAATTTGGTTTCCATATTCACTCCACTCATACACAAGCACACACATGCACTTTTTTATTTCATACCTGAAATCTCCTCATATCCCTCGGGTTTCCTGCCGTCTTCAAACAATTCTGGTTACATTTCAGGAAAAACTTCAGGAAAAACCTGCAAAGGTAAGTAAGAGGACACGTGTTTGTACATCAGCAACTAAGAAATCACATAAAAGAATCATGTATATGTCATGTATATTATTTGCTACCCTGTAACACACTAGCAGTCAAAGGAGACATTCATTATTTTTCATAGACAGGTCTTGTGGATGGTGCGTGCGTGCGTGAGTGTTTGCACATCTATTTGATTACAGCTCTGACATCAATCCCAGCTGTTTAGCTCAGTATTAAAGTCAATGTTATTACACTTTAAATCAAGTGATGAGAATCTGAAGCACAGTCCAGTGAAAAGCGCTGCTGTGTTTCAAAGTAAAGTGGAGACAGTGATGTATGCCAGGGGACTCAAGGGACCGTGGTATCCCACAATGCTGTATTTGAACCCCCACATGGGAATGGAGAGGGAATGAAGTAGAGACAACTCGGAGAAAGTGAAATGAGGAGGTGGAAAGAGGAAGGTAGCGATAGAGGCACAGGCGCTGGTATGGACATGAATTTTGTTTTCAAGTATATGTGTCTCATTCCGTATGTGAGTTTACTTTTGAGGGTGATAGGCTGTGGAGACTGAGAGAAGGAGAGAGAGGGTTGCTGATAGCCTCTGCTACACCAAAGAAAACCTGAGAGGAAGGTGGAAAAATAGGAGAGAGGGAGAGTACGGAGAGAGACTCCAAATCCCAGGTGTACTCAGTTCGGCAACACAGCCCGCTGCTATGGCAACGCAGCTCTGCCGCAATCCCAAAGTCCCCATGCTGAGAGGCAAAGACAGCGATGGGAAAGAGAAGGCAACAACAAGAACACATTCCATCACTGAAATACAGCGAGGAGGGAGGAGAGAGACTTGGCAAGGTGAGCTGCAGGGTGGTATATAAAGAGGGCAGGTGCAGACAAAGCTGAAAACATCCACACAAATTTAACAGAGAAGAGAAATTAGAATCAGAAGATGTCTGTTAAAACAAAAAGTAAAACAAAAGGTAAAGAAATATGAGCCTGGAAGTGATGCAGGGTGGATATAATTATGGCAATTGGCAAATATATAGCCCCTAAACCAGATGTCCACTTCACTCCACAAAGAACACGACTCTGTCTTGCATATGAAAAACACATCCATTAATGTTGCAATTAAAAAAACAACAACAGTGCAGATGAAAAATGCTGCAGAGGGAGGCAGCAGTTTTGGGCTACATTGTTAGCTCCAATCCCACCCACACTGTGCTCTCTGCAAATATAAGTCATCTTAATGGAGAGCGGTTGTTTGGAGAGGAACTTCATATTGGCCCCACAGCCCTGAATCCTCCCATCGAATACTAATCTCTCCCTCATTCTGTCAGCTTTTTACTCGCTATTCTTGTATCACTCGCTCCAGCTTCCTCCCTTGTGAACAGGGCCTGGCTTGAAACTAGCTCTCAGTTCCAACAGTGTGTCCAATATTTCTTGATTTGAGCTGTTTCGTCGGAGGACAATCAATATTGTTGTTGGCAGAGGGTGATTATAATTTATCAGTGAAAGCTCGGACCTCCAACCTCAAAGCTGCGCCATAGACCTCAATTTTGGGTGGAAACATACAAAAAGGCACAACTGCGCCTCTCCCACTTCCTTCTTCCATTTCTTTCCTCATCAGTTTCTGACTTTGTCATCATTTATTACATCTACCATGACAGTATCAGTTGAACATGAAGAAATAACTGTATATACAGTACATTGCACAAAGGAAAGTTATACAGTTTGTTTCCTGACCCTGAAAAGGGACCATAATCAAAAGTGTTCTGTTTCATTTTACTGCCTCCTTTGAGGGTTGTGCTGTATGTATGTTTTATGCTGGGCTATGATTCTTACATTATAGCTCATTTTAAAGGCTATAGCAGTCATTTATAGGAAGGTTAGTCAGCACAGGGGCCACATTTTTGGTTTTAATAACCATGTCCAATGTCTGGCTGGGGTTAAGCCACAATAGTTTCTTTTCCACTTGCTCGTTGACTACTTAATGTTCATCCAAGCAGCAGTCATCATTCATTTGACTGACTGACATGAGAAAACTTGCAGTGATGCCTCAGATAGCGAAATCACAACCCTAATTGAGAGGTTGTCTACATCCATCTCAGGCTTTGTGCACTTTCTGAGGGTTGTTGACCTTGTTTGTTGACTTCTTCTCATCATTCCCTGTTTGTTTGACACCAGATGCCTCACACACACATTCACATGCATGCATGCACACTCTAATACACCGACACCACCACCTTTGCCCCCCTCCCAAAAACCCATTGAGTCAACTTTTCACCCCCCTCAGTTCGGACGCACACAGCTGCAAATGCTGAAATTAAAGCGAGACATTGACGCATATATTAGCATGCATTAGCCGCTTCCCCCTGCCCACTTAACATGCAAATCTCCCAGCCCCGTCGCCTCGCACCTTCTGCCACACATTCATTTGCTGAATTATAATTAGACTAATCTTGCATAATTAATAAGAAGTCGAGGACCCTCTGTTTTTTATCCCCTCCTCTATTGTGGTTGCAAAAGTTTAATATTGCTGTTGTTTGTTTTTGTTTTGGTAATGTAATACACCCACACACCTCCCCATCCAGAGGGAAGAGATGAGGAGAACATGCAAAGAATTGGAGGTGATATTCATGTCACAGGGAAATTGCAGAAAAAGGCTATTTTCAAAGAACAAGCTTAAGTGTGTTTATATTTAATGTGTGCCTTGTTCTTTACATTCACAGAATATTCTATTCCATAAAGCAGGTGTGAAATGGTAATTCTATTTGTTTTAAGTGAGTAACAAAGTGCAAATAAAGCTAATGGGAAGCTTTAAATCTCTTATATATGTCCATAATGATGAATCATTTTGTTTTCAATCGCTAATGAGTCAGTTTTTTAAAGCTGAACAGACTGTATGCAAGAGCATTGCTATCTTATTACAGAAAAAAAATATTAAATTATTATTAAAAGCAAGCTTTTCATGTTTTTTGTTGATTCATGTTGATAACAAATTAAAAAAGTAATTGAATTTCACAGAGTTTACTGTGGTCAGCAATGGAAACACAAGTTTTATCTTCCACAACATCTACCCTCCACAGACACACTTAAAACAGGAAGCACAAACAAAACATAGACCCAAGTCTTAAACCTTGGGATCATTTTCCACTGTGGCACCGCAGGGAGTCGTTTTTTTTCTTTTCTGTCTTCACTTCTGCATCTCTGTCAGGGTCTGCAATCCCTTTTGTCTGCATCTGCTTCAGTTCCCAAGACTAAACACTGGCCTCGCAGCATGAGGCGGCCATCCCAATGGTGACAACTTGCTTAGCTAAAACTAGCTCATTCACCGACCAGCAAGGTATGACACTACAAACAATAGCAGAAATTCCGTTTTTGTAAATAATTCCCTTCTCAGTGTGGACCCTCAGTTTCACGTTTCTCAGACCACTGGTGCATCTGTTACACATAAGTGTTACACACTATGCTTTACACATGGCGTTAATCATGCAAAGAGCACCTAAGCAGCACAGGACCCCTAACAAAAATGTTCATAGGCATTCATCAGCACTGATCACTGTTGACATAAACTGCCTTGTCACATAGACATAAAACACATCTACCTCTGCGCTCATTGTAAATGAAGGTTTACTGGTAGCAGCGGCTCTTGAAGCATGTGATGCAAAAGGCTTTATTGCAGAGTTTAAGTTAGCACCACAGCTCGAAGACTTTCTCCAGTCGCCCCCCTTTCTGGATTTGGAATTGGCCTTCTGCACAAAAGATGACACATTTATGCTTTCATACAAAAATATGGGAGGGGAATTTTAAGGAAAAGAATGAGGAGGAGGAGATTGTCATAAGTTTTGTTCAGCTGACGTGGATGCCCTGCTGCTCAGACCTCGGCAAAGAACAGTAGAGGAGGGAGGACAGAGAGGTGGAGACAGAAAAAAGAGCCCCTCCTCTTCATCCTATTTATGCATGTAACCCTGACCCCCCTCCACAATACTCAATAGTTATTGATTGTAAAAAAATAAGAAGAGAGAGACAGAGCAGTAAAGGAAGAGAAAGGTGCAGAAGATGAGAGGCAAAGGCAGAGGAAGAGAAGGAGAATGTTGATGTCCTGTATTCAGGGCCATCACTCATCAGGCATCCCCTCCATCACCCCTTCTCCCCACCCTGAAAAAACAAAACAGTGTCCTGACATCGCAGCGGAGGGGAGCTGAGGGGAGGGAGGAAAATTAGGAAACCAGATGTGAAGCATTAAAATATACTGACATGCTGAGGGCCTTCCTCTGCCACACTCACACACTGAGAGCACTAACTCATACAGCAGGCCCAGATGCATGCACATATGCATGCACATGTCACACACTGTCTGTACAAACCACACACGCATTCATGCATGAGTTCACAGAGAACAAACTTGCAAGTGACCACGTGTGCACAGTCAATAATGCAAAATGATACACATTAGTAAAAATGATGCTTCAAAAACAAATGTCTAAAAGCCAAATGTTTGTGGCTATGCGCTAGGAATTGGATAAACCAGTGTTGACCTAAGGATATTTCATGTCAAGGCACAAATCTCCAGATGGGTCGTCATGCATTTGTGTATGGATATGCATCCAATTAGTACATGTACCCGGACCGAGGAATGGCTGGGGGGGAGAGGGATGGAGGTGTTTTGTTTTCTTCCATGGGGAGAGCTGTGTTTGGGGGATGGAGAAGGGAGGTGGTGGGTGGGTGGGGCGGGGGGTGGTAATAAATACCCCTGGACCTGGGTCCCCTGGCAGACTGGAAGCTAGACTGGTCACCAGGGTTAACACCCGGGGCACATGACCTTTGACACTGCTAATGGGGCACAGAAAACCCTCCACGAACTGATACCCCCTCTGTCGCATACCACCACAGGACCTTTCACACCAACCTCCCAGTCCAACCCCCACCCCCACCCTCCTGCTCCTAAAACATACAGGGATATCTGTGGCATCAGCTTCACTCGCCTTTCACCAGTCACACAGCCAAACTGGCTCCATGGTCTTCTTTTCTCCCTTTTTTGTAACACCTTTTATAATGCACATCCAGTCATCAGTAAAACAGCTGTGGTTTACATAATTTTAGCAAGATTGTTACACTTGAAACCTTCGTCCACTGTCTACCTAATCTAATGACACTACCTTATCTAGAAGCCTCATAGTCTCTCACTGACATCAGTACTTATCCTGTATTGGGATAGTTTAAGCAACATCTGCACCAATGTAATGACATGCACCTCAAATCAGTCAAGTGATGGAGGAAGTATTCAGAACTTTTTCTCAATTAAAAGCACCAATGTGACAATGTAACAATATTCAAGTTGCAAGTGAAAGTCCTGCATTGAAAATCTCACTCAAGTAAAAGTACCAACGTATTATCAGCAAATTGTACTTCAAAGTAAAAGTAGCAGCAATCTGTGTTATTTATACAAAGCTACTAATATTAAGGTTGAGGTAATTGTAAGCATTTTATATACTGTTGGGTATTTTAATTTATAATGAATTATAATATTCTATAAGATGGTGGAGTGTTTTGGGTGTAAAAATTTTCAATGAGTGTTGTTACCAGTAAATATAAATATAGCTGTCAAATAAATGTAGTGGAGCAAAAGGTACAACATTCCCCTCTGAAATGTAGGAGAGTAGAAGTATAAAGTAGCAGAAAATGGAAAATCAATCAATTTGAGGTATCAAATTACCTCAAAGTTGTACTTAAGTACAGCAGAGTAAAGGTGCCTAGTTACTTTCCACCACTGGTGAAATACCACTTTATTGATCAGAAGGGCTGGGTATCAAACCTCAAGGCTTTATTGGTATCGACTGTAGCACGTAGTGTGAAAAACAGTGAACTACCTAATGCCAGGTCAGATTCAAAGTCTTGTTTACTCATTCTTTATCTAAATATTTTCTTATTTAAATAATTATTTTGCTTTTTTTTTGACAAAGTTAAGTTCTTGTCTGGCTGTTTGTATGTTGACAAAATGTAACATTTGAGAAGTTTATTTTCTTTTGCTAAATGAAAAAAGAATTTGCAGGAAAAACACTTTTACATTCCTCAAAGTTTTGTTTAGGTATCAGTTAACTCTGCTTAAACAACTGCACTATATCCCAAAAATTCAAATTCAATTCAGTGATAAGAGAATCAGTGAGTAAATGGACTCCAGGTAGTCTCAGGCAGACAGCAAGCACACTGGGGAACTCAGGTCTTTCTACATTTGCCTGGTGGATTGGCTGCACCCCTCTTGGCCTCTTCTCCGTTGCCTCCCAGGCTGGCTTCACCTCTGCAACCTCGGCCCCGGCCCACCCCGCCTCTAAACTTGAGAACTGTGACAAAGCCAAACATTTAAACCACTAGTGCTGATTTATAGAGCTTGGTAGTGCTGTAAAACCTTCAGGCTTGCCACCGCAAAAGTGAGTGAGGCACGGCGGAGCTGAGAGGAAAAGAGGGCTGAGAGGAGGAAAGTGGAGTGATGGGAAAGGTACACAAGAGGCATTCGAGTGTTTCAATGAGGTTTCTCCTGGGTGCTAAAGTGTTTTACTGCATAACCTCTCGCTGGCTGCTAAATGTGCATTTCAACAATTTAAAATGAATTAATGTTTCAGTCTCCTAAGCTAAGCCAAAAACATAGATTGCATACAAAGCTTGGCCACATGGGACTGCGGTCAGCCTGCCAAATAGATGGATATGGATAGATATTCAGAGTCTAGAGAACATGAATTCACAACCAGGGCAGGGAATAGAACTCCCATCAGTGGCCTCACCTCTCCCAGCATGCTTGGTGTGTCCTGAGGGACAAGGATTCAAAATATACTCTCAACTGTCAAATGGAGACACGGATCACACTCTGCAACTGAATAGATTTCAAACATACCAGAAGGTCATCTGCAATACACCAAAACTAATCTTGCTTTGTCGATACCCTTTCAATCAATCAGCCACTAATCAGATTTACCAATAACACGTGTATATCAAAGCTCGACCCGAACCTTTCTCAGAGAAGAACAATGAATCTGGGATGGATGCCACCGAGAGGCAGAGTAAAGAGAAGCAACAACAGAAGGAGAAGAGATGTCTTCTTAATTAGCCAGTAATGATAAGATCTGACAAACAACATCTGTTTCCAGAAAGAGAGAGAAGGGGGAGGGAAGGAGAGAGCGGGAGAGAGGGAAAGGAAGGAGGACAAGAGAGAGAAGGAGAGAGAAGCAGCTGAGAAACCTGTGAAGCCTAGACAACAGGGACCTGCTTGTAAGAAAGTAAAGGGGGAGCGGAGGGGATGTGTATGGGAGGGAGCGCCGTGTAGCGTGACACAATAGAAGAACGGAGGATGAGAAGTATAACAGAAGTGAGAGAAAGACAGAAAGGGGAGAGAAATCTGGCAGGGTTGAGGGAGTCGAAGAGCCAGGACGAATATGACAGACAGAGGAAGGAAAACAGATCAAAATGAGAGAAAAGGAGGGAGATAGACAGACGCAGAGAAGTTGAGCTGGATGATGGTGCTGCAGGGAGAGAGGAGGAACGTGTGAAGAGACGGGAATGGAATCACTCAGAGGTCCAGGGTGCTGTAATTTACTGTCCGTGGCTAATACACAGCAAATGTGTGGAGCCGACTGAAAGGACTGGGAGAGGAGAAGGGGAGCCGGGTGGTGGGAGGGGGGGGGGGCTGAAGGGAGGGCACGCAGACTGTTGGGGCTCTCAGCATGCATGCTGGGAGCCTGTCAGCAGTCACATCACCCCCTGCCCTCGGCCCTGACAGATTCATCAGGACCATTACACACACACACACACACACACACACTGACGGACACACACATAGGCATGCATCGAAAAGATTATAGTGACATTGCAATTGTTAAAATGTTGTCCCAGTTTTCTGTTCACTTTTATTTTTCCTCCATGATGAAGAAAACACAACATTTGTTGCATTAAAGATTCAGCCGGCAAAACACAGAAGAGCCAGCGAGGATTTCTGCTTTCTTTTACCTTTATATACTGAAATGCAGTGCCACATAAATGCTGTCTATCCCGCACTGCACGCCGTATTCTTCTGTTAGCATGGTTTAATTAAAGTGGCAGTAGAAGTTTCTACAAATGTAGATCTATTGTATGAACAGTCCCACAGGAGGACTAAGTATTGCTCCAAGCATAAGCAAATAAAGATACTTAATCAAATTAGATTTTAAGAAATACTGCAGATGTGTAAATATTAGTGTTTGGAAATGCCTCAAAAATTGAAAGGGTGGAGAGTTTTCAGAGAAATCTAACTCCTGGAATAAATATAGTCAGTCCAGATTCCAGATTGAACAGACAAACAAACAAACAAGGTGGCTAGCGGGGCCGACCCAGCACCAGGGGGCATTGTTAAGTCATTAGTGAAATTTAAGACCTTAACAGAGGAGGATGGCTGATCCCCATCACACACACCCTCACAGCTCCACCCACAGCAGCAACATCCAGCCAAAGAAAATAGTCCTTGTTCCTAAATACCACTGCTAACTGGCCTCTGAATCCACAGCCACCCACACGTATACAGGCACACAAACACACACTCATGAGATCCTGATTATACTGATACAAAATCCCCTTACAAAATAAATGGCAAATGCAGGAATTTCACATGAAAAATAAACCCACAGACAACCAAATCCAAAGTCACACACACACATAACCACACACCGATCACTTGCTTGCAATCTGAAGTGCCTCTAAATCACACTAATCTGCCCCCTTCTGATCATCTGAGTGCCCCTACTTAATCTCTACACTGCTCAACCAAAGGTGAACCCTATTAGTGGCCAGACAAATGGTAGGGTTTGCCCCAGCTACTCTGGGAGTGCGAGGCCTTTCAGAGTGCCATTGAGCTGCAACTCAAAACTTCCCCCAATCTTCTCTTCCTCCCACCCACTCTAAAAGTCCCCCTGCTGTTCCTCCACATTAGCCCATTGGTAGTCCATTCCCATTTCCTGTCAAAACATTTCTCCACTGCTGTGTGTTTCCGACTGCCCCCTCTGTAGGCTCTCTCAAAGAAAACAAACTGAGCCTACTCCTTGTGTCAGGGCTCAAGCCACAACAGCTAACACTGGCCGAAGAAGAGCAAAGGTGACCAAACACAAACTCGGCTCATAACCTACTACTCATTATACACTTCCTGTGCACACTGGAGTCCAGTATCTTCCCAGCTCACATGAGACCACATCGCAGAAAGCTAGAGCCCCACGAAAGGTCTCTGAACTCATTTTCGGCAGTCTAACTCTGAGCGATACTCTCACTGTTTGAAGCAGTACCTGTCAGTGAATTTGATATTCTAGACGTTGCGTCGTCTCTCCCTGTCTGTCTTTGTGTCATTCTCCCACTTGCATTGCCCCAAGGGAGGAGCCATCCCCACAGTCCTGTGCCAGCTGCTCAGTGGTCCAGCCTGTGTGCCGCTCGGCTGTGTGAGGCGGTGTGCACTGGAGCCTCAGGACCCTGTCGCCACGCTGCCTGGCCCCCTGCCTGAGGGGCTTGCTGACAGGGGGTCTGGAGGGACTGGACAGTACTAGTCCACCAGGGAGAGACCTGTGACAGCAAACTGAGGGAACCAGTGTGTCTGACTTTGTCTCTGTGCATGTATGTACGTGTGACAGAGAAGGTAATTTATGCATTAATAACTGCATCAGTGTGCAGGGCAATCTAGCAACAATACAACCTGATCAGTCTGTGGAGTGAATTTCAACAACTGTAGAGCTTAGTTTACTGGTACTGATACTGGCCCCTGATTGGCTGGAAGACACTCATTATATTTATATGAGATACATCAAACATTGTGTGCAAAGTATATACAGGATTTCATGCTACAGTAACACTTATTTGCAGACTGCTTCAAACTCTCTGAATGAATATAAATGATTCTCAATAAATGCTTATATATCCAGTTCAATGAAAATGCAGATCTAACAAGCTAGCCATCACCAGTTTAAGGTGGGTCTGTAAGAGTCAGTTTGCAACAACTTTGCCAGCATCATCTGCAGCTCTGTGTGCGGCCAGAGGCTCAAAAGGAATATGATAAAAATGCACCTCCTCCAGATCCTCTGTAAGTTGGATGATGGAGAAGGAGACTGATCCGCAACAGTTATTGCCAGAGATCATTTTGCAGTCATTTTCTCAGAAACTTCTCACATTAAGTCCTCTTTACTGATTATTTGTCCCACCCCAACATCCCGTTTCAGAGTAAAATATATAAAACCAGGAGGGAAATTTGAAACTCAGATCCATTTGGCTACAAGATGGGAGATTTTACACCAGTATCAACAGAAAGCTGCAGTATGAGTTTCACTTTATAGTTAAATGAGAATTTTATACTGGGAGTATGAGAAACAATCTTCTAAAATGACATTGTTGTCTCACACATAAAACTCTCAAGTGCATATATGATGACCTGACAGGGCGACTTGGCGGCAGTGCGTGAGTATGCATCTGGGAAAGGGGAAGAATTCGACCCCTGACACAGTCCAACAAATGTTGCTGCATTTATTCTTTGGCTAAGAGTTTAATGTTCTTTTCCCAAAGATCCTCTATTTTCTTTTCAGTTGAAGCTGAAGAAGGGGGAGGCTGGTGTTCCCCACCATTAGCAGTACAAGGAAAAACTATCTGGCTTGATGTAAGAACAGGTAGACGGCAGTGAAAAATGCCATTCAGAAGCGCAGACGGTGGTAGCTCACATCATCATATACTGTAATTTTTTTTTATGTAAAAGACGGGCAAGCACAAGCAGGTGGATGGACTAAGATCGAAACAGATGGTCAGACTGCCTCTCTGAGACACCACACTGGTTGAGACCAGACATTTACATACACCAACAAATGACATCTATGAATGAATAGTTAAACTGTCCAGACAGTGTTAATCCGTGAAGGACTATAAAAAAAAAGCTATACAGTTTTACTGTCCTGCACAATTGAGAGTCTGTGTGCATGTGTGTCTGTATATTATCATACCGTAAGTAGAATAAGTTTGAGAATTAATATCAGAATAAGGAATTAACAAATAAAAAGAATAACATTTGACTAGGGAATTTTGTAATTAAGCTGAAACTAAAGGTATCTAATATACATTGGTAAGGGCTGAAAAATACAACACCCTGCACTGACTAGTGAAAACAAAGCTGTGGTACATGCACATAACTAGAACCAAGACTTCAAACAGATCAATACAACCCACAAACCTAAGATTAAGAGTAATGGATTCCTCTTGGAGCCGAGCATCTGAAGTCAAGCCATCACCCAGGACAACTAATCATTGTTCAAAAAAAAAGATCAACTCAGAAAGCAAATTTAGTGTTTAAAAGAAAAAGGAAATAGAAAAACTATGGTACTAGTGCATTCCAGATTGAGGTTTTGTTTTTATGTCAGCGTTCGAAAATCAAAGCCTGATATGCACAAGTATGTGTGAGCTCATTTTGAGTCTAGGAGAGGGAAAAGCCATATTGACAACATTGGAAAATTCCTATTGATTATTCTTCTTTTCTCTGAGCACCGACTTGTTAAAAAAGAACCCTCTTGGAAACACGATCAATTAGTGAGATAGTGCTTCCCATTGATCACCTCCTCTCCACCACCACCCCTCCGCAAGGTTCTTGCCTTACGATGGAGCCCTCCACACAGTCCTTATGACCAACTATTGATCTCTGCTTCTTAGCCAAATATAAAAGCACACACTCACACTGAGCGCTGACCCCTCCCATCAAAAGCACACCGTCTAATACTAATACTGACATCTGCTAGTCTCCATTGTAAACCCATGGTTCACTCATAAATACAGAGGCCAGCTTTGGCCCAGAACCAATATAGTTTCTCAGAGGTCAGAGGTCAGCATGGCAATAATCCTGCCATTAACAGATCTGCTTGGGTTAATACTGAGAACTCCCCCAGAGTAGAGGAGCTTTACAGAGGGATCCAACAAAGATTGAGGGAAAATACCAGTATTATACATAAGGCTGATTATATTTTTAATTCGATTGATATGTTGATTATTGACTGGGTTAATCGATTAAAACTCAATACTATAAAACACACAAAAGCAGCAATTTCTTACATTAAAAGAGCTGGGACGAGCTAATATTTAGCTTTTTTGCTTGATAAGTGACCTACACAATCAATCAATTATCAGAATTGTTGTCAACTAATTTGCTGACAATTGACTAACCAATTAATCATCTAATTGTTTCAGCACTAATTGTACAAAAACTACATACAAATTTAAAAAAAACGCCACACAATACAAACGTACATACATATAAAAGAATTTGAGTTTGAAGAGTTAGTGAAGATTTATGGCGACGAGCCCAGAGGACTCAATCGATCTAGCTGTCTATTGATCAATCATCTAACCAATCAGTGAACAAGCCAGTCCATCAGTCAAAGATAAGACACTCTCCAAACAAGTCACATCAAGCCTGTGAGCATAGCAGTTCACCAATGTTAAGATTAGACAACTGTAAAACTATTAGACACAGCAGGCAGTGAGGGCATTAGATAATTCTCTCCCATAGGCAACTTGAGAGTCATCTCTTTGTCAACGACTGCCCTTGCCCTCTTCATCCCTCGGTCCCTCCACCCTCTATCCCTTTACCCCTCCCCATGGATCAGCTGTGATCTCCTCTCTCTCCTTTCACTCAAATCGGGATTAGGGAGAAGGGGGGGGGGGGGGTAGCAGCAGCAAGAGAAGGGGGAGAGAAAACTGAAACAATATGGAAAGGAGATTAGAAAAGAGGGGGTTTGGGCCGTTTGGGGAATTGCAAACTCCCTTGTGCTTGGGTAGGTGTCCTAATGACACTGCCTAATTATGGCAAAATTAGACAAGCTAAAGGGAAGGAGGGGGTGGGGGTGGTTGTGGTTGAGGAGATGGTAACGTGAAGGAAAAAGAAGTGGAGCAAGGGAATTAAGCAATAGAGAGTGAAGAAGCAAGTGCAAAGTAGGAGTAAATGGAAAAGAGAGACAAGGGTGTGCAGAAGTACAGAGAGGGAGAAAGTTGGGGAGGAAGGGAGCATGGGGCTGAGCATGAGAGAAAAAAAGGGAAAAGGAGGAAGAAAAAGGGTAGAAAGCAGTGGCTGGGCGATAGGAGTGAGCGGGCCCCAGCACGCTGCATGTTAATTGGAGAACAGGTGTTGGGGCTGGGAGCAGGAGGCTGATTACTGGAGCCACAGAAACAGACCGTCTCCTCCACTCACACACTCACTCACACACACACACACACACACACACACACACACAACTGCAGGCACACACACGTGCACAAATGCACATAGGCTGCACACACACGAATAATTTAAGACCCAAGCAGTGAGTAGGGAAAAAGGTCAATGTAGGGGTCACAAAGATACATACACAATCGCAAATACATCCATATACATACATAAATAAACATGCAAGCATCCCCTCACACACACGAAAATATACATCCGTTTGTGTGCACACAAACAGTATGTACATGCTCTGAACATACACACACATCTTGCCCTGTCAATCTTTTTACTTTTTGAGTGTGTGGTGTATATACATACAGTCGAATGAGAAAGTGCACATAAGGTGGAATAAAAGGGCACAAGGCCAATGCAGAATTCCATATCATAAATTAACTGGCTGCTAATAGGCTGCTCCCTGAGGAGAGGATTTCGCAGGCCAGTCTAGAGGGAGAAGCCCCCATCAGGACGGGATATGCCCAGTGTGATTAGAGAGTACAGTAGGTCAATCATTCCATTTAAATCAATCCTCATAACCGCACACCAGCCTGCACGCACGTACACACACACACACATACACAAGGAGTCACAAAGAAATATAGATTGCGTTTTCCTCACTAGCCCACCGCTGGGCGACTTACAAACAAATTTGGAAGAGGTTTAGCCATGTTAAGAGGAAGTATAAAAATGGGTTCAGAGGGGGTTATTGGGAGAGTAATGTGCTACAGTAAATGAGAAAAGCAGCTGTTTCAAGGTATTCTGGGAAAATTCAAAAGACAACAGCCCGATTTTTCCGTTATATGAAAACTATCTTCAGCAGAGATCCTTTGAGACAGACTGTCAACAGCCAGCCAGCTCGAACTGAGGAAAGAAAAGGACCATTGACGTATATGAAGTGAGTGTTTTCTAGACAGACAATTTGAGGGAAGGAGAGAAGGAAGGAGAGAGTAGAGGAGAGGTTGAGCAGAGGGAGAGGAGATGAAAGTTGCGTCTATGACATCGCAGAGAAAGTATTTCACATGCGGTCTGCTTATGAGCATTCATCACACTGGTTAATGCCAGGCAGACAGCGGGAGACCTCCGAAATCCCCCGCACGTGAAGGCCCTCACACGCGCTGATTACAACGGTGGTCATTCACCTTTAAGGCTGATAACTGGCTGTCAGGGTGAACATTTACTACACATGTGAGCCCGTCTGGTGGTGTGGAAAATGCACATGCTTCTGATAAAAGACCAAAAGGTAGGTTTCAGGTGCAGTGTCGGCTGTTACACGTAATGAGTGACCAAACTGAAACAGATCCCACATGGGAGACAGACATGTACACTGGATATTACTGTCCTTGCACTGATGCAGTGTAAACTGACTACTATGAACCCTTAATCTAATGTTATATATTATGTAAACATTAATATTTATATGTTATGCCTGCATGCACATATTAATATTTATATGTGAAAAACACACACAAACATTAACACTGCTGTAGAAATACATCCAAACCAAACATCCATACATGCATATGCTATGACTCAGGCTACTACTCTGCATGTAGCGACTCTTGTCACTTGTTAAATGCAACAGCTGATTGGTGAGCACAAGGACCTTCACATCAAACCATGATCTCTCTCTCTCTCTCTCTCTTTGTGACTGTGTGGGTGCATATACACAAAGAAAGGGGGACCTGAACATTTAGTATGAAGAGGTGTGAGAGAAGTGTTGGACACTGTGTGGGACGTGGTTTGATATCATTACCTGTCAATGATGACTGGGTCAGAGGGCGTCTCGTTTCGGTTGCCGCAACTTTTCTTCTCACAACAACGGCTGAGTGGGCAGTTAAAGAGACAGAAAGAGAGGAAAAAGTCAGTGGAGGGAAGACAAAAAAACACAAATTAAACAGGAGGAGCCATCGTCTGTCTAGCCCATCCACATCCACAGGCCCAGACTACTCTTGCCCACAGTCGGCCAAGACCCAGGAGCACACAAAGGAGGCATGAGAGGGGAGGGGAAGAATAGACAAAAGAATACAAGAGGAAGAAAAGGTACAACAACACACCCTACAAACAGTGAGAGACCATTCAAAAGTGAAAAGCCAGCCAGGCAATCTGTCACATTGATTTCAAAATCAAACTCAACCCCCACGCAGCCTCATCGCACACGCGCACACACACGCGCGCACACACACACACACACACACACCGTCCCACAACATCCTACCATTCGTCAGCAGTCCTGTCCGAGGAGCCTGCTGGCCACCCAGTACCCCCTCCCCAAAGTCCCCTTCACTGCATAACAAAAGTGCCCCCACCCCTAACCATCTGCCACCCCTACACCTCGCCTCACCCCTCTCGTGTCCCAGCTTGGCCCTGCCCTGCCCCCCACCACCCCCCTGTCAGACGGCCTCACTCCCCAGCTGTGACGCTTGCCCTCTGCCTCTTCGGCTCTGTTATTAGCCAGCTGTGAGTCACATTCGGGCATCTGCTGGCTACACAATGGCAAACCCCACTCCGTCTTAGCCCCTCTCCCCATGTCCCAGCCCCTTATCCTTTCCCCTGCTGCCCTCGAATCCTGGGTCACTGCCCCACTTCCAGACCGCTCTCTTCAGCTTCTTCTCCATCCATAACCCTGTGTTAACCTATTATCTTTATTCACCAAATAATAGCCAAACCTTCTTGTCCATAAGCCATGACTAGATTCCTTAAACTTGTTCTGCTTCATAACAACTCTCTGACGCTGGCTGTAACACTGAGAATATACCACTACACTTTTCATCACATGGTGACAAAGTTTAAACGTGATGTCTTGGCTAAACAGGGGGGCTGGAGTTACATTTCAATAAGGGAAAGGTGGAGTATTGCCTTAAAGTGTGTCTGCTGCTGTCAGCTGTGGTCTAGCTACAAAACTTCAAGCCGAAGAGAGAGGAGCTCCAGAAAGAAACAGGAGCTGGCCGGGGACATGCTGCATTACAGCAGAAAGCAGCAGGGGGTTACCACTGTAACAAGGATGATGACAGACAGGCGAGACTTACAGTTCAACCACAGTCGAGTTTTCAGAAAAGTAGAGCCCCAAGCATCTCCCCAAAACCACATTTCAAGCTGACTAAGACAAAGCTGAGTGAAAGAGAGTAATGGATAGCTGGATTTCCTCCCTGTGGATGAAGGAGTGTGTTTTTGTGTGTATACGACTCACCTGCACATAACTTCGTGTGTGAGCAGAACTCTGCACATTTCTGGATTCTTGTTTTGTCCCTCATAGGCTATGGGCTGAGAGGAGGAAGAAAGGAGCAACGGGACAGATTCAGTTTCATGTAGAAATCAAAACTCTTACTTACATAGCTGAGGGTTGCGTACCCTTTGAGAAGACTGAGGGAGGGTTTACCAACCTGTTTAGTGACAGAGTCAATAAGTCGTGCATAAAGATCTTGCTCCGTACGAACCCCTGCAAAAAGAAAACAGACGCGCATGAGAGAGAAACTAATTTTCCAAAGTATAACAAAATGCATGACCTCTTGCCCTCAGTGCTTTAGTTAAATGGAAACTGGGAGTAGAAGAGAGATCAAGCTAGAAACTGACATGTTTTATTATGCATATGGAATCCACAACACTGGACAAATAATAATTCAGTACACCCTAATTGCAAAATACTGCATAACCATAAATGAAGCAACTGGAGCTTCACTTAGACTCCTAAACCAGTCCTCTAACCAGTCAATTAAAAAAGGACATAGTGCTGAGGATTCTCAAAATAAAATGGAAAGATTTGTGACATTAATCTTTTTTTTATCTCAAACTCTGGACAAGCCCTCAGAAAAAGGCATTGAACTCTGTCCAGCTAACATGAAGGAATAATATTGGCATGCAGTTCATATTTTCTCTCTGATGGTTTCTGAGGGGATTGAGAGTTATTTGATGTTTGATGATTATTAGCCATGTTCTGCTTCGAGGCCAGAATTTACAACGACATTCTCATGCTTTGTCTGGCTGTTCTTTTTTTGGTTATTTCTCAGTTAACTTCTGATTTATTCCCAAAGTTTACTTGACTGACTAGATATTAGAGTTGACAGGTAAAATAGTACCCGATCCGTTTGTTAAGGGTTTTTATTGGCGAGCAAATGTCTTTTTAACATTGTTTCTCACTTCTGTGAAATCAGGTGTGAGATTTCCAGAAACACCTGAACCTCTGGATGCTTCAAAACCTCTGCTGTAAATCTCACAAGATAGGGAAACGACATATAATGAATTGCTTCTTTGGGAGAAGAACGCATTACCCGAGGATTTTTTTATAGAGACTTTGGAGAGTATTGCTTTTAAAATGTGTTCCTCTCATCAAAGTCTCGATTGAGATGCCTTTGATATCGCTTGGGGGAAGGGGATGAGAGAAGGGGATGCAGAGGAAGTGCTTTTGGTGTGCTTGTTTGAGCATATGTGTGTGTGTGTGTGTGCGTGTGTGTGTGTGTGTGTGTGTGTGTGTGTGTGTGTGTGTGTGTGTGTGTGTGTGGATGGTGTATAAGGGGGTTGCTCTGGAACATGTCTTTTATCTTCTCTCCCATGGGTGCCACTGCGATGGCAGAGTAGGGGCAGCAGTGGCTCATGGGAACCAAATTTCTCTGCGTATCCCCCGATCTGATGTGGAAGCACCATGGGGGGGTTAGAGGAGTTGGGGGGGGGGGGGGGG
>JAVQJL010035268.1:0-7500 GCA_036024295.1 Nannoperca obscura
CCTGTGGGGGGGGGGGGGGGGATTCATCATTTGTTCTCAGAGAAAAATGTCTGTGTGGTGCCTTCAGGTGTTTTGTTTTGTGCAGTTCTCTGTGGGGTCTTCACGTCTTCTGTCCCAGAGACTCTTCATCGATGAATCCACTTCCCAAAAACCTGCAGCTGTTGTCATTTAATAAGAGAGGAATCCAGATGAATCCATCAGATGGACTTTAATGAGGCATCAGGTGACAGGAAGTGAGCTCTTCGTGTAAAAATAAAGCGCCCACGTCATCAGAAACATTCTTAATAAAGCTCGCACTAAATCTGGCTGTCCTATAAAACCACGCTCACATTTAGAGTTCAGACGTGTCGTTTGTTGTCAGGTAGAAAGGTTTAAATCTGACCAGCACGAGTTTCTTAATGTGGTTAAAACTGGAAAACAGCTGGTTCAAAGTCTCCGGATGGAGACGGTGACCTGAGGAATCAATCGATCAGCAGGGGCTTGATAAGACTTTCTTCACAACAGCAGCAGCCGTGAACAACGTGGTCTAATATATATAAAGGAATGGAAAGAAGCTCCACCTTCATGAATACATAATGAGCACTTTGATGTATCCTCCCAGAGACCTGCGTGATGCGTTCAGGCTCCTGCTGCTTTCACACTTCGAGCACAACTTGTTTAAATTGTTGTGTTTCGTCTCAGAACAACGAGGTGTTTGATCCACTGGAGACACGGGACAAAGACGAGCAGCTTCTTCATCGGCTGGTTGGTGACGATCCACTGAGAGGTTGACTGTTCTGCAGGTGTGTGGCCCTGCAGGAGTCCTGGTACAGCAGGGAGGCCCCTGCAGGTGTGTGGCCCTGCAGGGAGGCCCCTGCAGACACACCTCAGTGCTACGTGCTAATGTGATGCTAGTGTCTCTGCAACAATATCAATTATGTTTGTGACCGTTTTCTTTTTCTACATTTGTATCACCTACAAGTAATAAAGTGTCCACCATCAGAGAGTCAGGGGGCTACAGGCGGAGCCACTCCACCTCATGCAGCAAACCCCCACCCCCACCCCCACCACACACAGCAAGAATAACTGCAGAATCTGCTGCGTTTGCACTCACTTCAATCCCCAGAAGGAAACAGATAAAATCTGATTATCTAGATAAGAGTCAGTCAGACTGAACTCAGAGGGGGGGGGGAACAACCGCCCCAGACCTCCACAGCACCGCCTGCAACCACGACACAGTCACACGCAACCAGAGATTAGACCGAGCTGGGTGAGAAACTTCACTTCCTGCTTCAGCGCTGTGTAAAGTGTGTTTTCTCTACACAAAACTAACCTCTGTGTGTCAGCCTGCACACACAACACAAGCACGGCACAGCCGGGCGGAGGCTGCAGGGTGGAGGCTGCAGGGCACAGCCGGGCGGAGGCTGCAGGGCACAGCCGGGCGGAGGCTGCAGGGTGGAGGCTGCCTACCTGACTTTACCCGTGCACTGATAACAGGCCTCAGCAGGCAGCACACTTATCTCATCGTTATGATCCCTGTGCTGAGTTCAAGTGCTGCTGTGCAACAACAAAGCTGAAGTCCTGTTGAGGGTTTGTAAAGTCTGTGACAGAAAGCTCGTGACAGGAAGCTTCCTGTGACCAGGTGCGACACTCAGCAGCTGAGCGCGGACTTTCACCATCTCTAAAAACGTGACGCACTTTTCGCTCCAGCGCCGAGATGAACGATTAGAAACCGGTTTTTATTCCAGAAAACGAGACAAAGACCAGCGGAGAACCACAGGAACAGGAAGAACACGCACTTGTTGCAAAGTGTTTGTCTTTAACACATAAAACCATTAGTCGACCAGCAGGAAATGAACACTTTCACTTTGATGTGTTGGAATTAAAGTAATAACTAAGTATTAATGACACGGTGACCACAAAAACTACGTTTATTTCTGCCTTTTTTTTAACCGTGGTCATAAGCTAATAATGTTTCTCGTGTAAGTATCAAACCAAACTAACAGGTGCCGAAAAGCTGCAGAGTCTCCAAACTAAATAAAGCAGGTTTAAAGAGCCGTAGACACGTAAACTGTACAGACACCGTGTTTTCCAAAGGGGAAAGGACATTAAATGCAACACGAGGAAGTAACAAGGCACAATTATGTAACGTAACCACGAAACACTTAAAAACATGTAGAAAAAATACCACAGTTGACTTATGAAGTTTCAGAAAGAGTGAAGATGCATCGATACTTTAGCTAAACGGCAGCTTTGTGTGTGTGAGCGTTAAAACAAGCCGCGCGCTCCTCCAGCGAGCTCTCAGCTCGATGCTAGCTCAGTTAGCTCAGTTAGCCATTTTCTACTCACTTTGTCCTCCTCGGGAATAAGAGTTTCCGCGTCCTTTTTCACGTCTTTCTGCCCCAACGCAGAGTTAAAAGACACTTTAACCATCCTGGAAGAACCGCTGACAAACTCCAAACGGGGAAAGTTACGACGAAAAAGCCGTAAAAAACTGAAGAAAACAGAGAGAATTTGCTCAGAAGTAAAGTAGACGCACTCTTCTTCGGCCAAGTGATCTGTTGTGGAAACATCGGCGTCAAGCTGGGCGGAAGCCTGCGCCACCACATCCGGTTTGAATTCAAAATAAAAGCACAGCTGCCGTAACCTGGCAACGTTTCCTGTAAGAAGCTTATACTGTATATATAAATATATATTTAAACCACCCAACAAGTTTATAAAGTAGTTATTTGTAGCTTCAGGTCCAGCTTTATATATATATATATTAAAAAATATATATATTATTATTTTTTATTTTTATTTTATATCTATGGAAAGAAGTACTTATAATTTCACTTCAGTAAAAGTTGCAGTACTACAATGTAAAAAGTAAAAATCTTACTTAAGGAACAATACAGGGGTATTAAGAATTTAATGTAAAATGTACTCAAAGTATCAAAAGTAAAAGTAGTCATTGTGCCTCCCTCTCCCTGTTACGTCATTACATCTTATATGTTTGGATTTTTGTACTGATGCATTCATGTGTAAGTAGAGTTTTTATGTTGTAGCAGGTAGAGTTGAAGCAACTGTTAACTAATTTATAAACTGTTGGGTGGTTTAATCTATAACAACGCATCTTCATTTATAATCTGATCACACGTTAAATGTATGTAAAATGTGAACCTGCAAACAGAGTTGTCACATATATGTAGGCAAGCAGGAGTAGAAGAACAGTGTGGCATCAAATTGAAACACTAAAGTAAAAACTCCTCAAACCTGCATTTAACTGAGTAAATGTACTCAGTGACTTTCCATCACTGCTGTCATTGGCAGCTGGAGATCATGTGCTCAGAATATGTTCATTCTTTAGGCCTCGACATGTTGACCTGTTTTATTTCATCAGGAAATAATGCAGAATTAGCAATAATTTCACTTTGTTAAGTTTTGCATGCACTCTAAATCTACACTCACTTTGATATATACATATATATGTCATAAATATTCATTTTCTCTTTAATCTTCTTTTCCTACTATAACCAGTCTTTCTACCACATGCAAGGATGGATTACCGACCAGGCAAAGCAGCTGCCTGCGGGCCCCAGACTATCAGGGGCCCCATAGGCATATATCAATATCAACAGAAATGATAAATGCCTAACAGAGGTTCTAGTATAGTATTTTTTAGTTAAGTCTCGCTGAGCGTTAGAGACTACTGTAGCTTGATCCAGTTAGCTTAGTTTAGCATAAAGAAAAACTAAATCCCTTGTTGCCTAGCAACTTGTCTCTGTCAGGAAATAGCTTGGCATATAAACAGTTTTTGTATGGATTAAAGAAACGATATATAACATTTTGTTTCTTTAGACAGAGCCAGGGTAGCTGTGTCCACCTGTTTCCAGTCTTTATGCTAAGCTACACTAACCTGCTGGTGGTTACATATTTACCATGGCCTACAGACACGAGAGTGGTATTAGTCTGAACATCTAACTCTAACAGCTGAACCCAAGGCATCGTGTATTTTCATTCTTTCGATGCAACGCATTTTGTCGCTTTTATTTTGAAGTTGATCATTTTGAAGAGTTCCGGTATAGACCCGGCTGCCTACCGGGAGCTTCACGAGTCTATCCGGGAGAACATCAACAAAACTGAACCGGGAATGGTTGCCAGATGTCGGCGGGTTTCCCCCGATAATAGCGAAAGTAAAACGTAAAGAAAGTAAAACTGCTGCATTCAGAATTCTACTAAAGTGAATGTACTACTGCTAAAGTACTTAAAGCATGAAAATGAAAAGATCTTGTTCAGCAGAAAAACTGTCCTTGTTATTAATGTTAGAATACTGTTAATATTTAATAATGTTAGAATTACTGTTCTATATTTATATTTACATTAAATAATAAATATTGTGTCTCTATTTCTGTGTAAGTACACTGAGAGAAACTAAAAACCAGTCAAATTCCTGGTATGTGTACACATACCTGGCCAATAAAGCTGATTCTGACGCCATTATTATATTGTTACTGAGGGGAAGATGATTGACGGGAGAGGAAAGAAGAAAAAATAACGTTGTGACACACAATAATATAATATTAATAATTAATAACAACAAACAACATTTCCCTCTGAGATGTGGCGGAAACGGAAACACTGTAAATGTACCTGTAGGAGCGAACTAACAGCAGTAGATGGCAGTAATACGACGCTAAGCCGGCCAGTTGCCTGCAGACCTCAAAGAAGAAGAACATGCAGACATCACTTCCTGTCTTGCGCAGAAGCGACGTGAGCCAATCATGGCGGCAGTGACAGCGGCAGCAGAGAAATCAACAAAAGAGCGGCTGCTGTCTGTGTTGGACGATTTGGAGGTTTTATCCCGGTAAAGTTAAAAGTCACGTACTTGTTTCCCGGTGTTTTATACGCTGCTGTAGTTTGTTGTGTGAAGAGTTTACCCGACCGCTCAGAGCCCGGGAAGCAGCAGCGGTTACTTTTAGCTAGCATTAGCCTTTATTTGATCTCTCTCTGTCTCTCTGTCTGTCTCTCTATCTCTCTCTGTCTCTCTCTCTCTCTCTGTGTGTGTGTGTGTGTGTGTGTGTTCTGGTTTCAGGGAGTTGATAGAGATGTTGGCTCTGTCCAGGAGTCAGAAGCTGCCTCAGCCTGGAGAGGACACGCAGGTAACAAACCCAGCCGTGTGTGTGTCCATATAAAACATGTAGTGTGTGTGTTCCTATAAAACGTGTGTGTGTGTGTGTGCGGCCCTCAGGTCCTGGAGCTGCTGGTGCAGAGGGACCGGGAGTTTCAGGAGCTGATGGAGGTGGCTCAGCAGCAGGGGAAGGTGCACCAGGAGATGCAGCTGCTGGAGAAGGAGGTGGAGAAGAGAGACAGTGACATCCAGCAGCTCCAGAAACAGCTGAAGGAGGCTGAACACATCCTGGTGGGTGGAGTTTTAAACAGCTTCCAGTGTTGCACTACAGTTTCCTCACAGCCTTGATTGCACCGTGTTCTTTCTTAAAGGCCACCGCTGTTTACCAGGCCAAAGAAAAGCTCAAGTCCATTGACAAAGCCAGGAAAGGTGAGCTAACACACCTGTCTGCCCCCTCTGATCTGCGTGGAGGTGGGTGTCTGACGGCTCACGTTCTCTCCACATGTTCTCTGCAGGAAGCATCTCTTCAGAGGAGATCATCAAGTACGCTCACAGAATCAGTGCCAGTAACGCCGTGTGTGCGCCTCTCAACTGGGTCCCAGGTAGGAACCAGTCGCTGCTGCCGCTTCTGTTTCACCTGTTCACTGTTAACACGCGCGCTGTCCTCAGGTGATCCACGCAGGCCCTACCCCACGGACCTGGAAATGCGCAGCGGCATGCTGGGTCACATGGCCAACCTGCCCACCAACGGCGTGAACGGACATCTGCCGGGTGACGCGCTGGCTGCTGGGAGGTTGCCAGGTGAGTCTGTCCGGAGGTGCACAGGTATTTCTGTCTGGTCTCTGCACTTGTTCTGTGGCTGCGGGGAGCGTTTGTTTCCTTCACCTCCGTGGATAACTGTTGTAACACTTGGTGTGTGTTTTCAGACGTCTTGACGCCTCACTACCCCTGGCAGTCCTCGGACGTCTCGGTGGGGATGCTGCCTCCTCACCATGGCAACGACTTCGGCCTGGAGCCTCCGGGTCACAACAAGGAGAACGAGGACGACGTGGAGGCCATGTCGACAGATTCCTCCAGCAGCAGCAGTGACTCCGACTGACTGTGTGTGTGTGTGTGTGTGTGTGTGTGTGTGTGTCATTATGTGGTAGAATGAGTCACTTCCTCAGTGGAGACGGTCATGTGACTGCGGTGGTCATTTAGTTACTGTGTGCAGAAACACTTCTGGCTGAGAACATACCAGCAGTATCATAATGACATGAGGTCAAATGTCTGCAGCTTTACAGCTGTTTCCTCTGAGACCTCCAGAGTTTCTGAGGAGGAGGAGGAGGAGGAGTCTGGTTTTCAGGGCTTTTCCAGTCGTCCAGATGTTTTTTAAAAGGAAGTCTTCAACATTTTGGGAATTACGCACATTAATTTCTTGCTGAGTTAGATGTTCACTGGAAGGCCTCAGCCAGAACCCTGTTAGCTTAGCTTAGCATAAAGACAGGGAGAAACAGCTAGCTTTGCATAACTCTCAATCTTCTCATCTAACTTGGTTCAAACAAACTGTGTATGGATAACAATAACACATTCAGCACAGACCTGTGTGTGTGTGTGTGTGTGTCTCTCTCTCTGTCTCTGTGTGTGTGTGTGTGTGTGTATGTGTGGTTCTGTAACAGTATGGGTTGATGTTAATGTTAATTTACCTCTGTGTAAATAAGCGTGTACATACGCAGCGCTGTAAATAAACACTTTTTGAACAGACAGCTGTGTGGTTGTGTGGACAGTCCTTTCTGGCATCAGACAGACTGGAGACAGATCCTGAGACCAGCACATCACATCCTTTAGAGGAAAGATCGATCATACATTCTTCAACCAGATGGAGCTGTTTTATAGTTGCAGTCGAACACACCCAGTCTCAAAGAGGACTCTTTCTTTTCATCTTGATCCCCAGCTGCTGTGTCAGTTTCTTCTTTGTGCTGGTGAACAGACCACACCGACACTAAAGTACAAAGTACATGTTGATCAAAATAACAATCACAATCAAGCTGGTTCTGCAGCTACAGATGTGAGATGTCCCAGTTCAGTTACCTCACCAGTTACCCGTTATTATAGAAATATGATTATTTAGGTAAAAGGTCAGAATGATGCTATATTTAGTCAACGCGATGACGCTGCTGCCTTCACAAACTCTTTGTAAACTCAGGATTTCGATGGTTGTCACATATCGGTGTTGTGTATTTTGGTTAAAAAAGAAATAGCAAATACATGTTTGTGTAGCGAGGTTTTTATGTTTTCGTTCTAAAAGCACCTGACATGGATCAGTTGCGTTGCCGCGGGGTTATAAAGACGAGAACACTTGCTCCTCAGGCATGATACAGATATTTAGAGTAATTCATTTGCCAAAAATGGTTGTGTGTTAGTTTTACAAC
>JAVQJL010035283.1:0-11147 GCA_036024295.1 Nannoperca obscura
CTCTACAGGTGAGAAACCACCTGCTGCAGTTAGAGCTCTGCAGGTGAGAAACCACCTGCTGCAGTTAGAGCTCTGCAGGTGAGAAACCACCTGCTGCAGTTAGAGCTCTACAGGTGAGAAACCACCTGCTGCAGTTAGAGCTCTACAGGTGAGACACTACCTGCTGCAGTTAAAGCTCACAGGTGCAGTTGAAGCTAACACTGGTTTGTATAATTTGTTGTATTTTATGTTTCAGATCTACCGCAGAGGCTCCGATAGGATCACAGATCTGTCCTGGGACGCTCTGAAGAAGGAGGTGACGGTGGCTGTGGAGAGTGAGGTACAGAACAGACTTCTGTCCACTTTTTACTTCCCTCTCTGTTAAACAGTGACGGTGTCTGGTGCTGGCAGTAATCTCTGTCCTCCCGTCTGTCCTCCTGCAGCTGCAGAGCAGCGTGACAGAGTTTGAGTTTTCTCAGGAGGAGTATCGTCAGCTGCAGGTGGAGTTCTGGTCCAAGTTTTACGCCTGCTGTCTGCAGTACCAGGAGGCTCTGTCTTTGCCCCTGGGTCTGACTGTGAGCCACCACACCAGCATGGTCTGTCTGCTGAAGAAGGTAAGGAAGCAGCAGGTGTGGTGCTGAGGGTTACAGACCTCAAAGGTTTCATTCCTCGTGATCATTAAAGGGGCATTTGGGCTTCAGGGTGGGTGACAGCAACATGACAAACTGGAACTAATTGACTAAACCTAAAATTCCTGGAATCTCCTTCACCTTCATGCAGTCAGCCAGTCAGAGAGGCTCACCTACTGCCTGTTATACCTGGAGCTCGTAGCTCTGTGGTTGACACTGCAGTCGTATGTTAGTAATGTTGAGTAAGTCATGTGATTATGTTTCAGGGGTTTGTGTCGTTCCTCCTGCCTTGTTTTGCTGTGGATCATCTGTACCTGTCCTATGATGAATACCTGATCTCAGAGGAGACGACGCCCATCGCTGAAGGTAACTTACACCTTTTATCTGCTGGAGGAAACCTCCTCTTTGCCGAGTCCAGTGAAACCACAGAACGTGATATGTATCATTACGTCCTCAGACCCAGAGGTGGGGCGGGACGTGCTACAGCTGGTGCAGTGTTTGCGGATGGTCAGTGACGCGGTCTCCGGAGAGATGGCGTATGAGATGGAGAAAGCTCTGGAACACCTGGAGTCACCTGAGAGAGCTGCTGAGCTCGTCCTGGAAAACATGCTGTCCAATGACAAGTCAGTCACCTGACATACATGCACCCCCCTCACACGGTGGGATGTGTAATGTTATCACCTGTGGCCCAATGCTGCAACTAGCACTGATTCATTATTGATTAATACAATTAGTGCCTCGATGAATTGTTAGCGCCCGGCTCACACATTAGGAGTAACAACAATAATAATAATGACACAGGATGGTTTCTGACCCCTCACCATATCCACTCCTAAAGTTAAACAACGACTCGGAGATACACCACAACGACAACGATGATGGGACATCTTGAAGCTTTAGTTTGTTTCTGTTAAATGTCTCAGACTTCAGATATAAAGAAAATCACTTCAGGTTTAATCGATGATGGAAACAGTTGTTGATGGACTGATCAGTTCATTGATTGTTTTAGGTCTACACTTCATGTTAGTGTGGGATGGGGGTTCATATATGTTTTAGAAGCTAACAAAGGGGATCAAATGGTGTTTGGTTGAGATATGACCATGTGGCGTTGTGGTTCCTGCAGTGAGAACGTGATCGAGGACATCCAGAACAAACTGCAGGACATCCGGAACCCCGTGGCGGCCATGATGGTCCTGCTGAGGGAGATGGACCTGGAGACGGACTCGGAGGACGGAGTAGAAGGACCCATCACACCTGGTAGGAAATAGTTGACTGGCTGTATGAACTTTATCCTGTGTGAAGGAGTGTCCTGACATTTAACTGAGTGTGTGTGTGTGTGTGTGTGTTTTCCCTCACCTGTGTCTTGCAGGACCCAGTCTGAACATGAGGATCAGCCTGTCTCAGCTGTACGGCAGCAGCTCGGCGGTGTCTGTAGTCTGTCAGGCTGTCTGTCACATGACCATGACCAGAGCCCTGTTCTGTAGAGACCTGCTGATCCTGCAGAAACTCTACCTGCGCTTTGGAGACAACGTACGCGCACACACACATGCACACAGGAGCAGGAACACGCAGGAGCTGGAACACACACACACACACACACACACACACACACACACACACACACACACACACACACACACAGAAACTGAATGAATGAGACCTTCATCATTCAATTGATGAATTGATAAATCCTCACTCTGCTTCTCAGATGCTTCGGTGTCCTGATTATATGATCAGCTGTGTATATATACATACATACACACACACACACACACACACACACACACACACACACAGAGTATGTATACATCAGCCATGCCCTATCTTTCATTTTCAGCTGAAAAAATAAGGTAAAATGTTCTCAGGAGGTGAACATGCTCCAGTTAGCGTTGTTTTCTAGTTCAACACGGAGTGAGAGATGAAAATAAACATGTATCTATGGCAGCCTGCTATACATTAGGTAATGTTAGTGACACTGGATCAATAATCTGATTTCTGGCAGTTCAGATGTTTTAGGCGCCTGTCTGTAGTTTGAGGTCAGATTTCCAACATGGCTGCTGTCATTAGATTTGTTAGCCAGCTGATTTTATTGTGTGTGTGTCTGTGTCTCAGGTGTTTCTGGGTGGGGGGGCTCAGCTGCTGCAGCTCCAGCAGGACCTGATCCCTCGCAGCTCCCACCTCCTCTCCTCTTATTACCTCCTCAAACACATCAGCCAGAGCCTGGCCTCCTCTGTCCCCATGGATATCATGTGAGTGTACACACACAGATTTATTGTGTTTATTTCTAACTCAGAAACATTGACGTCGTGTATCTGGATGTGTCATGAGAACTGGATCTGGACCCAAAGAGTCTGAGAATTGCAAAATTAATAATTACTGACCTCTGACCTTCGACCTCCTGCAGAGACGCCAACCTGCAGCACCTCACAGTGTTGGAGCTGTCTGACGCTCCGGCCGTCTCCCCCCACAGATCAGGTGAGTGACGCTGAACTCAGATCAGCTGGAAATGAAAGGAACGTCCTCCCTCGTCTCTTCTCACAGCCGCCTGCTCCTGTCTCTCCGCCCCCGTCTGTCTCTCTGCTCCTGTCTGTCTGCAGGGCTGAGTCCTCAGACGGTGGTGGAGCTCTTCTATCAGACTGCAGCCAGGAAGCTCATCATGTCTCAGATTTACAGCCATCAGCAGAGCAGCTCTGTGCTCCACTGGAGTCACATGATCTCTAACGTGGTGCAGCTGCTCGCTCAGCTGCTGTATCCTTCATTCACCGGCGCCACACAAGCCGCTGCTGCGCCTCCTCGACTTATTGTAAAAGATAAAACAATCAGGCATGAGGTCTGACACACACTGTATTTTCCTGCATTGATCCTGGTGACTTCCTGTCTCCTTCAGAGTGTCGTTGCTTGTTGTTGAATCTTAACTGGTGTCTCCCAGTTGGCCCAGTAACCCTGGTTTCCAGTTCCCGGAGTGTCTGATGGCCAGCTGTCAGTACACACAGCTGCAGGTGAGTTTGTTTATTATTTTATTGACTCTTCATCACTTATCTGATGTATTCATCCTCGTCTCTCCTCTAACTGATAAATTGTCCACACCTGACAGACACCTGAAGGCAGCAGGACATATATGTTGATAGATCTTTAGTCTCTGATTGGAGGAGAGACTTCACACACTGTTCGCTGTGGTCATTACTGCACCTGCCAATGACACCTGGCTGCTACAGAATAACCCCACACCTCTACACACATGGGGCTTTTTGTTAGCGCGTCACAGCCTCGTTTGCTACTTTCAATAAAACCTGTGCTTCTTGTTGAAATGCATCACAGCTGCTGTGATGTCACCGTTTACAGCACGGATTGATGCCATCTTCTTGATTTTATTATGCTGCAACATCCAGACAACAGGAAGTAGAAGCCCATTCTTCATTTGCTGAGCTGTCATGCTCCACTGTGATGGAGATGTAGATCCACTGAGAGTGTATTCATTAATCACCTCACTCTTTGATCTGTTTTCACCTTAAACATGAACCAGAACAGCAGGTGGAGACACCAACACCTGCACCTGTGTAACTAAAACGACATGTGAGTGGAGTGTGTTGAGGTCTCGGGTGTATCTCTCCTGCGTTTCCTATGGTTGCAGGAGTACGTGAGGCTGATTGGTCCCTGGTGTCAGGTGAACATCGGCTCCTGTCGCTTCATGCTGGGTCAGTGTTACCTGGCCAACGGGGAAGGCCAGAAGGTGGGTAAATCACACCTGTATATTTCTACAGTGCGTAGACACATGGAGGATCTGCAGACTCCTCACGTCTCCTCTGATGTTTCTTCAGGCTCTGCAGTGTTTCCAGGAGGCAGCGACGGAGGTGGAGAAGGAGGAGTTCTTGATGAGACTGACGGGCACAGAAGAGGAGGAGGCTGCATCCACCCCCAGATTACAGTACTACAACAAGGTAAGTTGAAAACAAAACTTATTCTGAAGACATCAACTGTAAACTGACACCTTGCAGACTAAATCAATTTAATAAAAAAATATCAACAGAATAACCAATAATGAAAACGCAGCCTTAAACATTCTGAAAGATATCCCACACACATTTGCTGAATCATGACATCTGGAGTCTTAGTATTTTATTCCGTGTGACCGAAGCAGACAGGTGAGCTCCTGGTAGAGCTGTTCTGTACTGTCACAGTACTACCTGTCAAATACCTCCTGTTTATACTCATGCATGCTTTGCCTGTGTATGTTCAGGTGCTGCGGTTGTTGGAGGATGTGGGTCTACCTGAGCTAGTCATACAGTTGGCCTCTCTTGCCATAACAGAGGCTGTCAGTGATGTCAACAGCCAGGTAACATTCAGCACTCAGGTAACCTTCAGTACTCAGGTAACATTCAGGTAACCTTCAGTACTCGAGTAACATTCAGGTAACATTCAGTACTCGAGTAACATTCAGTACTCGAGTAACATTCAGTACTCAAGTAACATTCAGTACTCGAGTAACATTCAGGTAACATTCAGGTAACATTCAGCACTCGGGTAACATTCAGGTAACCTTCAGTACTCAGGTAACATTCAGGTAACAGCCAGTATCTCCCTGACTTGAGATACTTGTTCTGTATTCTGTACTTGACTTGTTCTGTATTAATAGAATATATATCTTGTTGTCTTCAGGCCGCTCTGTGGACTCGGGTATTCAAACATCATCTGGACCTTGGACACAACAGTGAAGCTTACGAAGCCCTCACACAGAACCCAGACTGCAGCATGTGCGTACATATATACACATTTATATTCATGGAAATATTAAGTGGGAAAGAGTTGGAAAAGCACTTGTTAAAGGGACAATATTGATATGTTTTCTCATTACTACATTTAAAAGTTGAGACTTAAATATTTTAAGCCTCTCAGAGCAACTGATGACCATTAAACATGAACTAAAAAGGGGAGAGTTTGATGATTTATTATCCTGTCGATTTTTCTCTGTGTAAAATAATTTGAAGCAGTTATAAATGTTGTGGTCTCAGGCAGCTGGATTGTCTCCGTCAGCTGGTGGTGGTTCTGTGTGAACGCTCTCAGCTCCAGGATTTAGTTCAGTTCTCCTACGTCAACCTGCATGATGAGGTAAAACCTTTACCTGATCCCTATATATTAATAATGAATTAACTGTGGTATCAATGTGATAAGCTGATAAAAATCACATCAAGTTAATAATAAAACTGTTAAAGTCCCAGATTACATCGTCCTCCGAGTTGTAGTTTTGCTGTTGTCTCCTGGAAGAGGTTTAAAGTTAACAGTTGTATCATCATCAGGTCGTCAGTATCATTGAGTCCCGAGCCAGAGGTTTGGACCTGCTGGCTCATAACTACTACGAGCTGCTGTACGCCTTCCACATCAACAGGCACAACTACAGGAAAGGTACAACACCTGGTTACCGACGCTAAACGTGTGGTGGTTACCCGCGCTAAACGTGTTGAACGGAAGAGTGTGTGTCTGTGATGTAGCAGGGACGGTGATGTTTGAGTTCGGGATGCGTCTGGGTCGTGAGGTTCGGACCCGTCTCGGCCTTCAGAAGCAGGTGAACTGTTACCTGGCTGCTCTCAACTGTCTCCGCCTCATCAGACCAGAGTACGCCTGGATTGTCCAGCCGGCCTCCGGAGCTGTGGTGAGCTGTGACGCACGCATGCGGTAGAATTGCAGATATTTTGTTCTGTCTGGTTGGTGTAAATGAACCGTGTGTTTGTCTGCTGCAGTACGAGCGTCCAGGAGCGTCTCCAAAGAGAAACTCTGATGGAGAGTTTTCTTCTGAACCAGGTGACATCAGCTGTCTATTAGAGAACTTTATTAGCAAACTCACTGTTTTTAACATGAAAACTGAAACATGTTTCAAATTAATGAAAAAAAATTGTGTGTGGGATAGGTGTGGGATAGGTGTGTGGGGTGGGTGTGTGGGGTAGGTGTTGCTCTGCTTCTGACTGTTGGTGTTTTCCTTTGCAGTCAGACGTCAGGTTGATATCCTGGAACTCAAGGACCTGGAGAAAGAATACATCCTGTCCCGCAGCCGCCTCACCCTCGCCCAGCACCACCCACCGTCTGCTGCCATCGCTGGTACACCTGAACACCCACACCTGTAAGAACTGTAACACCTTAACCTGTAACACTTTCAATACCATCTCTCCTCTCTGCCTGTCTGTCTGCAGGCAGTGCCTCGGCAGTGGAGATGGTGGCCTTGTTGGTGCAGACCGGACTGTTTGATGCGTCTCTGTCCGTCTGTCAGACCTTCAAACTCAACGTGTCGTCGATCTTTGAGGGTTTGACCTTCAAGTGAGTCCCCGATTCTTCTTCTACGACTTCCTGTTTCTTCTCCGACCCTCAGAAAACAAATCGGTCCGTCAACACATTTCATTCTAATTTCATTTTTCTTTTTTTTCCCAGATGCATCAAGCTTCAGTTTGGGGGGGAGGAGGCTCAGAACGAAGCCTGGAGCTGGTTGGCTGCTAATCAGCTCTCATCTGTCGTCAACACCAAAGAGTCCAGGTGGATTTTTATTTAGTTTAAAGATTCATCAATGATTTCACAGCTCATTAAATGTTTTCTCAGTCTCAGCATGAATCAGTAAGTAAACCTTTGTTGTTCTGTGTTCAGTGCTACAGACGAGGCGTGGCGGCTGCTGGCCTCTTACCTGGACAGGTTTCCCTCCGCTAACGGACACCACCACCGCTGTGTCATCAACAAGCTGCTGTCACATGGTGTCCCTCTGCCTGATTGGCTGGTAAAGTCTTACAAGGTGAGACATCAGTTAATAGGGAGCAAGGATGGTTTCCCTGATCTTTTATTTATTTTATCATTGTGCCTCAGATCGGTCACAGAGGTGTGTAGATTTTCCCATGATGCACCATGTCTTCCAGGCTGTGGACGCTGCGTCTCTGTTGCGTCTCTACCTGAACTTTGACCTGCTGGACGCTGCAGCGGAGCTGGTATTGGAGTACGTGGACGCTCTGCTGGGCAGAGGACACCAGTACTTTGGAATAGAGGTAGGAATATTTTTTCTTGGAGTTCTTCCTCTTTAAACGAAGTTATTCTATTATTGATATGCCTGTTATATCAGGCAGCAAGTGTCCTCGAAGTTGATGTGTTGAAGCCGGAAAGACGTGCAAGCGACTTTGACACGGAACAAACTGATGGTTGAACAAAGTGGTCCAAGGAAGGAAAGAAATATTTATTTATTTTCATTCTGAATGTTTGTGTATTTCAGAGGCCTCTGTCAGCGACATCGTCTTCAGTTTGGCTGCCGTACACGTCCATTGATCAGCTGCTGCAGACTCTGAATGAGACTCAGACCAACAGCAGCGTGAGTCATTTAGTGGAGATCAATAAGTTCTGTGAGAGCATTGAACCTCCCGTTCTAATGAAACATGTCTGTTTTCAGATTTATACCAAAGTTCAAGAAAAACTGGACGATTATCACAAACTGGTGGAGCAGACGACCAAACGAAGACTCCTCACTCGATAAAGATGCGACTCATCGGGTCACCTGACGACTCCGACCAGTCAGGCGCCGTTTCTGGTGTAACCCGTGTAAATATTCAGTGTTGCTGTGGTAAAAGATGTAAATCAGCGGTTTAGTTTTTTTATCAGTCTTTTATACTCGTCATGTTTTCCATCAGATCTGTAAATTGTGATAAAATTAAAATTTCTTTGCATTTCATCGAGCGCGTCGTCACTTTTACTTTATGCATTGAGATCATGTGACGTGCTCAAAAGCTCAGAGCAGCTACTAAATTGATGCTGTTTCCAAGAAGCATGATGAGTAACTGAGTACAGGTCTGAGGCAAATATAGCCAATAAGTGGTTTAGTATTGATTAGTCTACCAGCACAATATAAAGTCAAAGTGGTGAACACAATGATCAATAAATTAAAATTAATCATGAGTGTTTTGGTCAATGTCTTACTCAGGTGACATCAAAACTACTGTAATTGCTTAAATTATTTAGAGCTGCAACAGTTTAGATAAGATTTTTTGATTCTGAAACGATGTCTTTTGTTCACTATAGTATTTATTAGTAACTAGCATTTATTCAAACTATTAATTCAGACATTAGCATTTAGGATTTATTACAACTAAAACTTAAGTCTCACTTTAAGACTTTAGCATGTATTAATATTAGCATTTAAGAGTGATTTATTAAAACGTTTGTATTTATTCCGACTTTTTAAATACACCACCACAAACTGCACATCTAAATCCTGAATGCAGCATCTTCAACACTCACCAACAGCGCCTCCATGTGGCCAGTTATACAGCACAGAACCAGAGCACCATGAACGCAGCCAACGTGTCCATACCTTTTAAACTGACTGGACATCAGCAGGGTGGATGTTCGTTGTCATGGAAACAGGATCCTCTCAGACATTAACCACTGTTTTGGTTTTATGTGACGTTTTCAGAAAGTAGATCCAATAAGAAACGTCTAAAACATCTGCACGGGTCAAAAGACGAGAACCTTTCACATGATGAACTTCTGAAGTTACGGCCGGATGTTTCACTCACGAGTTCAGGAAACAAACTACTCTGGACACATTTAAAGTTTAAGTACAAACCGCTCGCATCAGTTTGGACTGATGAAGAGGAAAAACTCTTTTCTTCCCGAGTCACATGTTTAGCTTAGCTTAGCATAAAGACTCCAGACTAGTTATTTCTGTAGCTTCCTTTTTAGCATACGGACATGAGACTTAGAGAGGAAGAGGAGTTCACTGATCAAGAACTGACTGAAGCAGTGAGCACAAGAACACAACAGATGTTGATCTGAGCTGATGAATCTTCATCATCATCATCAGCTGAGAGAACCAGACGGGACACGAAGCCTCTTGTCCAGCGAGTACAAATAAAAACAGAACAGACATTTATTGTGCCAGAATCTACTGTACATGTTCAGAAACATAATGTACCATGTCGTCCTCGGATACGGAGTTACAGCAGCATGTAGTGAATCATATAAAAGGCTAAATGGAATGCTTTGTTCAGTAATACTGATTTGTACCATAGAAAGAGGAATGCAGTCCAGTCTGAACATCACCCCAGGAACAAACTGCTATATGGCAAGTACCTAGGTCCACCTGAACAGGTGTCCACACAGGAAGTCCTTAACTCATGTAAGACTCTGTCAGGTGGAGTCAGTCACTGAGTCTCCGCGTGGGAATATAAACACAAACAGGAAGTGTCACACAGTGTTTTTGGTGGGCAGCTCCGTGCTGTTGTGTCGCGTCTTCCGTGACGTGCCATCATCTCGCGGCCGAGCCTTCTGCAGGTTTGACATTGCGGCGGTGCGCTCGATGTCGATGAGGGCGTAGAGCTCTGTGCGGCGGGTGGGGGTGGTTGGGGGCAGCGGCGAGGTGGGGGTTCGAGGAGTGTGGGGGTTGCTGCCGTCCGAAGCGCCCTTGTTCCCGGCACAGTTGTCCATCTCCACCTCGATGTAGTTGAGGGTTTTGGGCGGCTCCGCGTGGCCCGGCAGCGGCGGCCGGCGGAAGTCGAAGTTGAAGATGGTGGGTCCTTCTGCGCGGCGGCGGGCCGTGTCTGGCCGGTGGGCGCTGAGTGGCGCCGTTACGTTCTCGGTGTTGACGTAGTTGTGCGAGGACTCTAGGGCGGCGGACAGAGGGTGGGAGTAGGAGTGGTGCAGCAGGCCGTGGTGGGGGTGAGGGTTGTGGTTGTAGCCGTTGAGCGACGGCGTCTTCAGGCCGCTGCAGCCGTTTTCCTCCTCCTCCGAGCTCGGCTTCCTCGCCTCCCACACCGGGGGCAGAGCCGGGAGGTTCTCGTAGTCCAGCAGGGCGGTGCGTCGCTGGGCCGAGTTATTGACATTCTGCAGGTCGGGGGTGAGGGGGGGCGGCCGGTGGCGGCGAGGAGCTGTGGATGGATTGGAGGAGGAGCCGTTAGAGAGTTGGGGGGTCAGCTCGGCCTCGGCGGGGGCCTCGGTGTGGCCGTTAGTCTCTCGGGGCTCCTCGGTCTCCTTGGCCTCCTGCTGCCTCTTCTCCTTCTCCATCAGCTGCCTCTGAACGGGGGTGGGGCCCAGCACGAAGCGCACCCCCTGAGGCTCCAGCAGCACCTGGGGCTCCGTCTGAACGGGCGGGGCAGGCGGCTCAGCGCGGATCCTTGGAGGAGGCGGGGGGGTCGGAGGACACTGAAATTGGGGAGAGGTGGGACTCTCCAGTGGGGTGGTGACCGTCAGCGGGCTGGGCTGGTCCTCCAGGAGCCCCGTGGTGTTCACGTAGGTGTGAACCTGCACAGATCAAACAGGTGTCATTACATCACGATGTCATCATTAGGACTTTTTTGGTTCCCTGTTTGTTCCAGTTGGAGAGACAGAGACTTACCGCGTCGTCAGCCACCAGCAGAGGATGTGTGGACTCTTCTCCCACAGAGGGCAGACGGGTGGAGGCCACAGACGGGTGACGGGTGGAGGGGTGAGACGGAGCCTCACCCACAGACGGGATCCTAGTCACACCGTTTGGCACCGTGGGCACTGAGTAACCCAGAGCTACACACACACACACACACACAC
>JAVQJL010035294.1:0-22919 GCA_036024295.1 Nannoperca obscura
GAGAGAGAGAGAGAGAGAGAGAGAGAGAGAGAGAGAGAGAAGCTTAAAAGGCATACTGTGGTAACTTCACCATTTGATTACACCGGAGTAATCACTGACACTTTGTAAGCACACACACACACACAGGAGAAAAGAATCTGAGGAATCCATCTGCAGATGTCTTCATCTGATTGTGTATTAACTTGTTATTAACAACACATGGCGTCTGAGGAGAGAAATTGATGTCTAATTTTCTGCCACATCTATGAAATGTAGTGAATCTGTGCTGTGGCGCTTTGTGTGTGTGTGTGTGTGTGTGTGTGTGTGTGTGTGTGTGAGATATGTAATGTAGAACCTTGATTTCTCAGGTATTTATTCCCTGGATTAGCCCAAAACATTTCCTTTCTAGTCCTTTTTAACTATAAATGTCCTTTTGCATTTCCAGAAAATGATATCCTGATATATACAGTATATTGATATTGTGATATGAAATTACACATACTGTGACCGAAGATTTGATCCATGTCGCCCACCCTAGGCTTTATTTACAATTATAGGAAGAAATCATCACTGCTTTTACAACTCCATTGGATAGGCATCTTATTTTATTAAAATGAAAACTTCTCCTCAGGCAGCCGGCTCAGAGACACCACAGAGGGCAGCACTGCTTTTCAAAAGTGAAGTTACTCTTTAAGGAAGATCAATTTAATGGATGGTTTGATCTTCCTTCAGCATAATCTACTTCAGACTTGATGGTTTACTATGTAGATTTTAATATTCTACTCGTTTTTATTTATTTTTTTGCTTATTTATTTCTTGTTTAAAAAAGGTTTGACAAATATACATTTTGTAACATTTCTTGATAAAAAGACCCATTTAAAATGCAAATTCGTGAGAGGGAAAAGCAGGAAATTAATTACATTTCAAATACAGTAACATGGAAAGAGGGAAAAGATAAAAATGTATATATTAAAACCACATGAGAAAAACAATATCTTCCAATTTTATACACTTACTGTCTTAATCATAGCTTAAAATTTAAAAATGAGTACTAAAAGGCCATCACTGTCATTGTTATGTTAGTAAATCATTAACCTACTTTGTATGATAAGACATCAAGTTTGCAGTAGTAATAGCTTATATTTATTAATTACATTTACCTTACACACAGTGTTTTAACCACTGATGAAGCCTTTAATTACAACATATAAAGCTTTTTTTCATAACATGAGATAAGCAATAACCTAAAATGCAGTTTGGAAAGGGTTCTCACAAGGTTGACTTAAAACACTTTCTTCCTCTCTTTTGCCCCACCTGTCGCTCACTCGGGATCGACCTGCATTCACCTGCTCTCCATCTCTCTGAGGACATTCCAGCGTGTAGTTTATACGCCTACCTGTGTGCGTTGTGTTTGTCGAGGGGTCTTGGGCGTTGTTGACTCTTGGTGAATGGTTACCTCCTGACGTTGTGTTGCGACAGGAACTGCAGCGGCCCCGACCCCAAAGCTGCGTGCTTATCAGAGAGAAAACCGTCACGACAAACACCTCGGCTGTCGATCCAGGTGGAAATCTGTGGTGATCATTACTGACTAGCTGTGTTTGTGTCAGCGGAGAGGCTACATGTGCTGGTTATTGATCAATTTAATGACGGACATGTCAAGGAAGGAGGCCTTTAATCATTAATCAGTCATGAATAAAAGCATTCCTATTTGGACATATTTGTTAATATCTGGAAAAGTGTCAGAGCAAAGATGTGTGTGTGTGTGTGGGGGGGGGGGGGGGGGGACCCTGTTGGCACATGATGATGTTTTCTCTCGTCGCAGCACAGCGTGGAACCTGCTCTCGTGTTTGGACGGTGATGAAGTTGAGTGTGTTTGCTTGTCATGAGAGATACAACAAGCCCTGCATTTTCTAAACCAACAATCCAGCACTCTTCCTGCAGCGTGGACAGAGGCTAAACTGGGCTCAAGGGCTCTCTGCAACCTGCTGAAAATGCAACCACGTTTAATAAACTAAAAATGTTCGCTGGCGACATTTTGTCTTCCCTACAATATCAACTCGGAACAACTAAAGCATGATTCAATGTTTTAATGGTTGTGTTTAGGCATTCACAGGGCTTGGTTATCTTGATAACAAAGTTGCAACGTCTACAGTTATTTGAAGCGTGAGAGTGAACATTTAATCAAAAGCACAATGTTTCCCTCACTTAAGTGCTTTTGTTGCCTTAACTTAACCAGATGCACACCCTGACCTCTGATGTCAAAGTCCACCTCCATATGACTGGCGTGCGATAAATGTAGCGCTTTAAACATTTATAAAGGGTGGCAGTGGACGCGATTTAGTCAGCAATTAAATGGTGTCCATTTTAAACAGCAACATTAAATCATTAAAATCAAAGGAGCTGCTCTATAACGGCTCACACAGTAAAAACTGGTGCCTTGTGTGATTCACCTCATGCCAGGAATTGTGAGCATTGAATTGAAAGATTGAGCTGTTCTCAATTTGCAGTTTTTTTTTCTTCCAAAGATATTCAATTAGCAATTATATAAACGTTCATAAATTTTGCCTGACACATTACTCAGTTGCTGTTCTCTCAACTAAGCAATTCATTAACTAACCTAAACAATATGGAGCAACATGTCACACAATTTATCATCGATCAATAAGAGTTTGAAGTAAAACAATCTTGCCTTTCTTGACTGAACAAATCTTAATATATAGTTCAGTCAGTTGACGTGGTAACACCACATCACTGCCTACAGCTACTGTACACACGTCATGTTGTCACGTTCACATTGTCTCAATGTTTTGCTGGTGTATCAGAGCCTTTACAGGAAGGTTAGCGGTGAACGTCAGGTCAGAGGAGTCTGTCTGTCAGCTGGACTGCTGCTTTTCCGCCCATATCCTCCCTGAGGTGTTAAAATGGAGCTGACACGGGTGACATGTTAGTATGACATGAGTGGCGTCAGGGGGAGACACCGCTCCGGGGCGTCCGGTTGCTGCGCTGCCTGAAAAACGTAAAGACAGGAGCCGGAGTTATGTGTTATTGTTCTGAGGTGACAGGTGGGATGTTGTAATGCGTGTGAGAGAAAGTGTGGGTGTCCATACTGTGCAATAGAGTATTTACGGCCGTGAGGACACGTTGTCAGACAGATCTGATCCGTGATCAGTGTGTTTAATGATCTGTGAGTTACTCCTTTCACTGTCTAAGAGATAATGTCACTCTGAGTTATATTTTCAAGCTAGCGGCTCAAAATGTACCCTAACATTGATAGTGAACTTTTTTAAGAGATGTTTTTACACTAAGGTTACCCACAGAGAGGATTTGCTGATTTTATACTCAAATTTCAGTGATTTAAAAGCTGTCAACACGTTTCTCATTCATGAAGTTTATCAGCATAAACACTTTAAAAACTATCCTTTTAAAAAAATGAAATATTTTAGTGTTAACAGAGTGACACAGCACACTTATTTAATATAATCAATTTGTGAGGTAAATTACAGCTGCTAATCAACAAGAGAGTCCACAGCCATGCTAGCTGTAAAATGCATTGAGCTAAATGCTAACGTCAGAATGCTAACACGCTCACGATGACAATGCTAACATGCTGATTTTAAGCAAGTATAATGTTTACCATGTTCACCATCTTCAACATTAGCTAATTAGCACAACACACAAAGTACTGATGCTGATGGGAAACCAAAAAACTGGGAAGAAATCAGTAATAAAAATGTTGACCTGATGGAGGCGCTATATGGAACGTGAAGGGATCACCAAAGTTCTTACAAATCATCCTGAGGAGGGCATGAATGTCTGTACCAAATTTCAGGGCAATCCATCTTATAGTTGTTGAGATATTTAATCTATAAATCATTTACATTTTTTTCAAATCAATGAAATGCAGAATAATGAATCTCCTGCGGCAGAGTGAGAGATACCAAGCAGCTAATTAGCCAGAAGATAATTATTTTCAATGATTGATCAAATTTCTTGTTGAGAAACAGGATTTTAACATCTAACATCTAAAAAACATTATTATTGTAGCAGCATCTCAACTTCGTGCAATTCAAATGATTTCATTTTCAGTTCATTTTCAACTCAAAACTTAAAATACAAGTGACTTAAAAATTATTTGACATCACAGATGATCCAATATATTGAGCCCTGTATTGTAAAGGTTTATAATGAGACTCACATCTAAACTCAAAGTAATAATGTGACATCTGAGAACTGCACATGACAAGTTTATGATTACGAGCCGGCCACTCTGTGATATTAAAGTGGAACAGAGAAGAAAATGTTCACTCACACAATCGGATTTAAATCTGGATTTAATTCTTACGGTCACTTAAAACCATGGTCGCTAAGGTCACTAAGGTAAATTTGTCACTTTCTTTGGATGAAGAAGTGACCAAAATAAACAAAACCAGCGTTTAATTTGGACAAATGTACGGTTAAGTTGACATTTGCAATTAGAACTTGAATTAACTCTGAACATAACATATGATCATTAACAAGCTTATTTCTTTAACAAAAAAGCATCATCTCTGCTTGCAGAAGCATTTTAAGCTGCCATGTCACGATGACACATCCTGAGTCGAGGACGAGCTTGTGGATGTTGTGTAACGCCGTAACGCTGTGGCTTCCCACCGCTGTCACTGTCTGAGTGGATGGATTTGTGTTTTCCAGAGTCTTAGTGAGGGCGGGAATGTTGTCCTTATCTGATCTGCATGTTAACGTGGAGGAAACAATCCACTGTCAGCGGCTGCTTGTGTAAACCAGGCGTGGGGCGCAGGACGAGAGGAAGTGTCAACTCGTGTGCAGAGCTGGCTTAAAAGTATCTGGAATTCACGCTAAAAGGTTTCGGTTAAATCGGCCTACTGTTACAGATTTCAGCAACTTGTGACATTAATGTAAAGAGTTGGACTTTATCTCCATTTCTGAAATTCAATTATTCTCAGTGTGGAACTCCTTTTTGAACCGCATGGGATAGTTTGATGAAAAAAAGATGTACTGTCAGCAAAGACAATGACAAAATGAACCATATGAACCTAAATAAAGTATGACTGAAACAGAACAGAACAGAACATTTTAAGTTACTAATAGTTTCATTTTATATTTTATAAGCAAAAATGGTAACAAAAGTCTCTGATTCAAGTTTCTAAAAATATAATAATAATAATATTCTCTGGTTTTCTGTCTTCCATGATAAAAAACTGAATATCTTTGGTTTTTGGACACAATTTTATTTCAAGAAATCACGTTATTGGCTCAAGGAGCTTGTGATGCTTTTTTTTTGCTAGACCAAATGATTTAAACTGAGAAAATCATCCGTAGATTCACCTCTATTGAAAAAAACGTTGCTTGCCAGAAAGGCTGAATGATGTGCAAAAGAAAACCCCAAAAATAAAAACATTTTGCGATTATTTTGACAGATATTGAGATTGTGATATGAGTCATGAGTTTAGTGGGAATGGTCATTTTATTCTCAGTGAAAAAAGAATATAAAAATGACGACAATGTGAATTTTGCTGCGTGTGCCAAACCAGCATGTACCCTTACGTCTGGAGAATATGATTTGTAGGCCGGGGGATCTATGTAGCATCGCAATGCTTCATTTAAAACAGGAGGTTGTGATATTTTTTACCTTTATCAAGCAACTGCAACTCCTGCGATTTGGATATTGCATTCGACCATGTTGCGATTTCAAAGTCTTCAGATTAACTGTTCAGGCCCAGTTGCCGACCTGGACTGAAGGTCAGAAGAGAAGAAAAAGGAGCTGATATTTGGTGGCTGCTACTGCAGTTAAAGAAAGACCAGCATGTCTGAGCCTGGCCAGAGATGTCTTGGTAAATGAAGACCTTTAGACATAAAGAGTTGTCTGTGTATTTAACAAATCCTTTTTATTCTTTGTTTCGGGTGATGATTGCATCACAGGACAATCCCAGTGTTCAGACAATTGCTGGAAAGCACCTAAAAATTACAGTTTAGTGTAAATGTGTGTCTTTAACTTAATTGAACAAGTTAAAAGTGATCGCTCAGTTTGTAGGAAACAAAAGATCAGAGTTTTAACTCTTTGGCGGCACAGATCCAAACGTCTCAGACAGAAACCATGTTGATTCGGCTTTATCCGTCTTTTGAGATCCTGCATGTGGCATCTGCTCTACAAATAGTTAAATGTACTCTCTGATCCTGTGTAAACACAGCCTAAAACAGCACAGTCAGCTCGTACAGGTCTGTGCATGAGTCCGGAGCTGTGTGAGAAAGTGCTCTTTATCCTTCTGCAGAGTGCCAGCTACCCATCACATGTCACCGGTGAGAAGAGGCTTCTTCATACCAAGCAGAGGCAGAAAGAGCAGCCATGAAAATGTCCCATATACTCAATTACAAGTGCTGTTATATTGGGTGGTTAGTCACTAATGTTTCCATTAGTCCTTTGCTATAACTGAGCAACTAGCTGGTATTTTGTTTGCTTAGTTTATTTGACATGACAAGAAAGGGGACATTAAAGCAAACACAACTACAACAATGTCAACGATGACACAATACTCCACATTTCTGCATATTTGATGCTACATCAAGACCTCATAGACTTATTATTGCTTATGTGTGTGTAGCAGACTTACACAAAAAGATGTGATATAAATATAAATAAAGAAATCGACTCAATATCACTTACAATTCAACACCCACTGTTACAAGAGGAAAAAGTAATGTGTTACGTCTGGATTTGCCTCCATGACACAAGCAAGGTTGTGTCTTCTGGAGGAGGAGGTGGAGGAGGGTGTGAAGGTTGGCCTCCTCCCTCCTCAACCCTCGTTAGTTAGGAATTTGTTTACTCTCCGTCTAGAGCCGTGACCTGTAATGGACCACGAAGCCCTCTGGTCAACACAGGATTACCCAAGAGCCTCTCCTCTGGGCGAGGACCCTCACGCACACACACATACACAAACTTCACACTGGGCGATAGGCCGCCTAAGCCCCACTGATAACAACCATTACTAATGGCAATTAGCCCATTAGATCCTTTTTAATGCCCAATGACTGGGAGGTAGTTTAGGTGAATGAATCTTAGAGGATTTGGCCTACGTGGCCCATCTCACTTTACCTCTTTGTCCTCTCCGTCTCTTTGGAGGAGATTTGAATCCCTGTTCAAACAAGCAGCAGATGACCGTTTCCTCATAGTTTGTGATGTGGTTTAAGGAAGTTGGCTGATAAGTGCTTTAAAATTTATGACGTGGAAGAATTCTGAAACGAGAAGACCACGAGCAGAAAGACTCTGTGTTTGACATTGAAAATGAATTAAAGCAGCGGCTCCTTTAACAGTTAGAAACAAGGCGCACAAGTGGGTAAACTCAGGATTAAATTGGGATTAGGGCTAATTAGAAATTAGCAGAAACAGCCTCCTGATTTATATTACATGCAGCCACAGACTTAAAAAAAAATACTGAATTAAATAATTGCAGAGAATTAAATCAACCGAGCAGCACTGCAGCAGCCTCTGACAGACACTTTCCAACTCCTATAGCCAATTTCCATTTTTAACAATCACCATTTTGCCATCAGAACGGTGGCCGCACCGCTGAACACCAGGAGCCAGTCTAGCTGAGTATCTAACCTAAGTACCTAAAGCTCAAGTGGTGATCTTTAAATTTTGTTGCAGTGTGCAGGGGTCTCTCCACCTCGGGCTCCATTAGAGGACTTTGTGTTAATCCTGCAGGGATTCTGCCGTCCCCTCGCCGCCCCGGGCCTCTGTGTGGGAGATAGGACGGCCCAGGGATGGTATGAAGGCTTGGAGGGAAGCCCGAACATGGCTAAAATAACTCACCTGCCCTTTTTTTTCTCTCTCTCTCAGCATCCCTCCTGTGAGCAAAGACAACACACACATACCTGTTTGATGAATGGGAGTTTCTGCCCAGTTTACTCTGCAGCGAAAACGCCTTGGAGTGACTCATTCTGCATACAGAAAAAAGAAGAAAGAAGAAAAACGAAGAAACAACAAAGCATGCAAATGTGAAACTGGGGATAGTCCAGAACATTAGCGTTCTGTTTAACGCACGCAGCCGTCATTTTGGTAATTTTTACCCGTTTCTGTACAAACCAGCATTGTTAGCAGAGAATCAGCTTTGTGTTGCATTCATCCACTTCGGTTGATGTGTTTTTGGCCTGAAGGATAACAGAGGTGTTTTGGGTTTTTTTTCCCCACTCTCAGCCAGCATCTCTGCTCCTCCTTGGTCATAACTTTGACAGCTAACAGTACACCTCTGGATAAGTGCTGTTTGTTTAATTGCACCCTACAGTAACAATACAGTTTGGGAGCCCAAATGGAGAGCTATAAACTTTTAATTAATTCAACACATTATGTTAAACCAAAACAAATCACCAAAGTCCGCTTTCTTGCTGCTAAAGCTTAATGGTTTTTACAAGTTCATGTGATCGACCAACACATGACCTTTCTTTAAAGGGGCAATGCACAGATTCGACTGCAACAACAAAGCGATGTTAAAGGGAAGCTGCCGTGGGATTATGTAAAATAATATGGTAAATGAGGCTTTCTGCTTCTTAAACATGACATGGAGTCACAGAAAAAGGTAATTTCCCCTCAGTAATATCCCCTCATACATTTTACTCGCGTTAAAGCAGCAAACCTACTAAAAAAAACTCAGTTACAATTAAGTATTAGTATTATGAGGAAAATGTAGAATCAAAAGTTAAAGAATGTCCCTTTCAGAGTGCTTTATCATTATATACATATCATAATACTGTATTGCTGATGAATTAACAAGTAAGCAGCATTTATATTTGACAGCTGGTCGAGGCGGAGCTCATTTTAACTACTTTATATGCTGTTAGATAGTTTATCAATGCCAATGCCCCATGTTTTATATCATATGTTTTGTTGAAAAATCGTAATCTGCAAAGTAACTACAGCTGTCAGCATGAATCTGAAATATTAAAGTAAAGTAGAAGTACCTCAAAATAGTACCTGAGTACCATATTTGAGTCGGTTACTTTCCACCACTGATAACCTCATATATTCAGAGTATGGCAGATTATTTCCAGGCTACTTTAGATCACAGTCTGCGTCTGAGCAGCGAAACCTGTTGGACGCCCCGTGATGAAGAGGAACAAATGAATTATGGGACTTTTGCATCAAGACGAGTGGCAGTGTTGCACAAAGTCAACTTCTCACGGAGGGCGTCTCCGTTTGAACCGCGCTCATTGGAAAAACAAGCCGGGTCTAAAACAAAGAGCAAGCAAATGCACATGAATAGGTGGCCTACATGTTTATTTGGCAGGGCGAGGAGTGGTTGAGTGAAACGCAAGAGAAAAATGCTTTCTGACATTTTCTACTATGTGGGCAAAGATTGCTGTCACTTCATGCCAAGCGGCTTTGATGTATCGCGTACATCTGGTCACGCCTTCGTCCAAAAAGAACTGTTTCACGTTGATCCAGTATTTAGCAGGCACAGTGATGATTGAAGTGAGACATATTTAAACACAAAGGGCTTGCAGAGAAAAAGCGGAAGTAGAAGGTTAAGTGCGGAAATACAAGGTTTATGGGTGTTAAAGGTAGAATTCTGCAACGGTAGGTTACAACACAGCGGCTCTGCGTGTATTTCCTCCTGCAGCAACAGATTCTGGTGGTACATAACACATAATCAACTCTTGCACAGTGGCCTTACCATTCAGCCATTTACAACACTTAAAGTCATGATCGACTTTCTTGTGTACACTCTTCATGTAATGGAGCTAATGCTGAGGAGGGGAAAAAAATGGTTTTCGAACAAAGGCTACAGTCTTCGCGAGCAGCCGTGGGTGCTGCCGTGTTTATCGAAGGACTCGGCTGTTGTCAAAAAGACAGATAGCTGCTCTTTGTCAACATGATTTTGCGTAATGACCCTCATTATTTATTTGGTTGCTGCCATGACTACAGTTGGAGAGGTTTGATGTATGGGGTTTCTCAACGCTCTGACAACGCCATTCTCTCTAATGACACATCCAGTGTTTCACCAGGACTCTGCGCTGCATGAGAATCCAGGCGTGAAACGCACTAAGGCAACAACGGCTAAGCAGGGATCTGCGTGACGCTTTGAAGTGCTTTTCATCAGGAGATTTTCAAAAGGAGGAGAAAAAAAAAAAAAAAAGATTGTCTTGAAATTTACCTCACTGTGTTTTGACACTCAAATGTAGAAAATAGGTCCAGTAACACAGAAATATGAAATTAAGGAGAAGACAGAGCTGTTTTCTGTGTCATACATGTAAACTGTGCTTATACACAGTTTATTTAAGGCTGAGATGAGACAGATTTTATCTTTGTTTTTTTTACTTTAGGTATTTCTAACACTATTTTCTTTCCTGTTCTCATAAATCACAACTGCTTCTAAATCTTGGTAGCTCAAGAAGATGGAAATCAAAGAAGCAATCAGCTCTACTTTCCATGTCCCACAATGTGCATCCAGAACAAACAACTACAGAACTCAGTTAAGACATTACATGCAGCCGGCTGTAAAGAGTTCAAAGGTCAGAGCCTCGGTGCCCTGGTCTGACTCCATGTTGTAATATGTATATGCAGGTATTCTGGTGTCAGGTCAGACGTGACGCGCTGTTACGGTGCTTCATCACTGCGCTGTGAGGAGATGTTCGTTTGACCAGAAAACTCTGGGCTGAAGCTCAGAGACGCTTTGATGTGAGCCTAATATGGCTTGTAAAAAGGGAGATCCTGCACTTTGAAGTGTTGCCTGACACTGTCCAGACACAAGTGTGTGTGTGTGTGTGTCTGTGCAGTTCTTGTGCTGTAGTAGGTCTGTGTCTGTCATCCCTGGAGTTATAAAAAGTGGTGTAAACATTGAGAGAGGCCTGGAGAGGGAAAGAGAGAGGTCTGGCAGGAGAATATGTTGCTGTCATTGGGAGAGTAGAGCAGCTTCTCACTTTTATTTCCTTTATTTAAACTTTTACATATTGCAATATCCACATTTTGCCCTCTTTCCTTTATTGAATCAATCGTCAAGTTTCCACCTAAATGTAGTGCAAATCTTAAACGAAATTCAGGACAATCTGCAAAAGAAAATGCAAAGTAATGTGCGTCTCCTTCGACTGCTGTAATGTGAATATTAGGAGTTGGGCGCATGAAGTGGTGGCGCTAATTCTCCAGCTGGCTGACATTAAAACCACTGCAGAAGAAGAAGGTGCAACAAGATGACGTATTTAAAAGATCACTAGTCAAACGGTGGAAAACCATGTTGAAAAGTGTGATGGAAATATGACATTTGTGTTTGTTTCTTAATATTAATATTAATAATACTTAATATTCTTTGTGTTTAATAATGTATTGTGTTTATTTATTATGGAAAATCACACATGCCTAAATGTATTGTATTTGAAAGAGTCATTTCGAGCTGTGTGTTGACATATGTTTTGCATTTTTAGACTAAAATGTTTGGATGAGCTAAAGTAAAAAATTACTTTTACTCATTAGGTGTTGAAACCTTCGCTTGAAGAGCGAAAATTTGGTATTCTGGGCATTTTTGAAAGGTTGTGTAATGTAAAGAATCCTACAAATGTTGCATGATATATTCTACACATAAAACGACACTGTCTTAATATATGGTGGACTTTTTAATGCCTAAACCACGTGCTATTTTTGTTACTTTACAGATCCAACGTGCTTTAAATACACCAGGGGATCCTTTCACTGTGTAACCAGCTCAAACATAGATAAAGAGAGACATAAAAACCCAAATAACCTTTAGATAACACATTAAAATGGGAGTAGCGCGGCCTCTGCTCCGTGTCTTAACAACCAGGTTATAGCATGTATAAAAGAGACAAAGACTGTGGATGTGTGCAGTATATCATGGCGTAAGGTGACACTTATTCATAACAATTTACATATTAATCAGATAAAATATGTTCAGCTCTCAAAAGTGTAAAAAACTCAACATGAAGAAAAAGGGGAGAACAAAAACAGGAGCTTATAGGTAGAGATTTTCTGCAGGCAGGACATGGGAGTTGGTGTTTTTGGCGGGGTGTGGCGAATAGGAGCTGGGGGCTGGAGTGTATAGATCATGGTGTTAGTGAGGAGGGGGTCAGGGCCAGTGCATCTAACTCTTCTACTGATTGTTATGAAGGGCCATGTGTCAGCATTCATCCGACCACTTTATAACTCTTGGCCGTTCCCTGCGCCTCTCCAGCAAAAGGCCCTAATGCATTCTCTTTGACCCCGCTGGTGTAAATCAAATATCTGGCCTCAGATCTTGTCGAGCTGCGAGGCGCAGCATGTGTGTGTGTGAGACGGAGAGAGAATGGTAAAAGCAACGTGGGCCTGAGAGAGAGAAAGACACGACACAGAGAGAATCAAAGCATAAAAAGACGTAAAGGAAAAGAAAGACAGCAGAAGAAACATGAAGTCAGAATCTGTTCATATAGATACGGGTTTTTTTCTGCTCTCAATCGATTGCAAATGAAATACATTTGTAATTCAGCTTATGTCCAGTTTGAGAAAGCTTGTACATTTGCTTTTGCAAACCATCAAGAGTCTGGCTGGGTTTTTCACAAAAAAAAAAAACACACATAGAAACAGATCTGTTATGTTTCCTGTTTATAGGAACACATTAGCCTTTCATCCAACAACATTTCCCCCCACACTCAGCCCTTAAAAAGATTGGGATGTCTGTTTTGTACACTGGTAGAATTATATTGTATAAAACCAGGTGATAACAGCCTACTAGGATAATGACTTCTGCATTTCCAGACAGTGCATGAAGAAAAACAACGATAACATGAGCGCCCCTGGCGTCCCGACTTGAAGGGACAATTGAATTGAATTGAATTGAGGGCGATTTGAAAAAAAGTTGGTTAAGTGGATTGGTAAAAATAAAAATGATTCAATAAATATGGACTAGAATATTATAAATATACATGTATACATGTCAGCACACCTGCCGATGTATCAGTGTTTCTATTGGCCGTCAAACGGGAAATGCATTTCCGAATTCATCCGTCCTACAGGTTTCAGGTGAAGTGAATGGGTAATGAGGTTAAATATTCAAACTCTGGAGCTAATGAGACTAAACCCAAAGGACTAAATATGAACTGTGCATCTATTTTACACTGGATAAAAAAAACTTCCTTTTTCTGAATGGAAAAAATACAATTTTAAACATTTCAGTTTGTTTTCTGGACACAGTCAACAGTAAACAAATTATTTGTGCAAGACTGCAGTATTTGTAGTATTGTAGAATAGTTGTAAAATCAATCAGGTTTCCAGTACATTAACCATTTCATTAGTATTTGGTGGTTAAATAACCACAGTATCTGCTGTATCTTCTGCTTTCCACTGCCCATTTGAGGGCAGTGGAAAGCAGAAGATACAGCAGATACAACACTTCCATATCATCATCATTTAATTAATGATGTTTGTGTATACACAAATATACCTGTAGCACAAAGTTGCTACACATCCAGAAGTTACACAGCAACATTATCATTCATTTGGAGTCGTGTTTGTGTCCACCTGTTGAATGTAACTCAGATGATCGCTCTCCTTTTAGCTCTGTTTTTGGTCTCCATCTACTCCTGAGGAAAAAATCTGCCTCTTTAGCTGCTAAATGCTCCACTATGTTCACCAGCTAGTTGCTAATTTTGTGCTATTTGCTGCTGGTAGCGTACAGTCACTTTTTAGAGTTAGGGGCTGAAAATGACACCAAACCTGGGGGCCAGAAAACCAAAACAATGAGCTAAAAGATGCTAAAATGTATCCGTAGAGCTGAGGGGAACTTCAACGTGACGACAAGCGACCTCATTCACAAAGAAGGAGTCATGTGATCCATTATTATAAAAATATTGATTATAGCCACTTTAATACTATATATATATTTCAAGCTGTAGTTGTACTGCAGCCATCTATGCTTTTCCCACCCTGGTATCTCAGATGAAAAGAGTTCAGGAATGAAGCGTTCCCTACTTTTAATTTGCCTCTGACTATAACTGATCCCAGGATTAGCATAAGCCAACTCAAACTTCACCAACCAGTGAGATTGAAGGAAGAAGAGCCACTGCAGTTTGATTGACAGATGATGCAATTGTCTGGCAAAAGATGAGCCTTTCATGCTGATAACATGTTTCAGTTCACTTTTAGACTAGTAGCCATTCGTTATGTTGAAATGCTACAGACGTTACGTGCAAATAGAAAACAGTGGCATGTTCCTGGTCAATATGTGGAATCAGTACATTTAAGTCCAAATTTGACATCTGAGTCAGCCAAACTCTCAGATGGACTTTTAATGTGACAAAACAGCTAATTTCTTGTGACTTTTTTAAATCAATCAACACCAAACATATTCACAAATGTACCGTGCAGTCACATCAACACATACAGCTCAGAGAATTGGACCATTATTTCCTGATAGTCCAACAGAAAAAGAAAAGAATAAAAGCGTCTGGTTTTATCCTCAAAGAGACCTGTGTTTTTGTAAGAAAAAGGCAATTAGAGGAAGTCAAGAGTTCTTCCTGGGTGACATCTAATTTAGGAAACTCTGAAATGCTGTTCTCCAAAAATATTTTTTTAATAATTTCTTTGGCATTACCAGTTACATATAATAAAACACAGCATGTTTGAATCTACAGACCTGTAGTATCTTGGTGTAGTGCTGGTCTGCATGTTTGGGTGTGTCTTATAATAACTCAGTAGATTTATACCCTCCTGGACAAACATGTCGTGCACACAATCTCCCCCCCCCCCCCCTCCGCTGAAAAACATCAGATACAGGATTTACTCCTCAGACTGGAAGGTAGCGGTGAACCCATCACAACAACGCCAATATAAAATTGGATAAACATATTAATAATAATAAAAAACAACTCTCCTGTGTGGATGGTTTCCATATCATTATGCCTGTGTTTGCTACAGAATCTGCTCTCAACATTCCCAACATTCCCATGTAGCTCTTGACCCCTGACAGCCTTAAATTATTAACATTCCCATATGGGCTTAAACCCCCTGATCGCTGCTCGCAGCTACATTTTTCATGTGTTTTCCATATTATCACAAGAATTGACACAGGAGATAAATATCTTATTTCTAATTCATGGCCTTGTGTGCGTTTGTGTTTTCGCCGTGTGTCTTCCTGTTTATCAGTCCTGAAAATGTACTAAATTTGACTCTTTGGAAACCGGCAAAAAAAAAAGACTTCTTCCATGCTGAGCAGTTTTCTCAGCGAGAGCCTCAGGCCAACAGGGGGCAGTAGTTTGCCTCTGTCTGCTGTACAAACACTCACTGCTTTTGTATCCAACACCACTGACAGCACACAGGGCCAACTGCACAATGGGTTATGAATGAGCTCCCATTCATCACAATTAATCAGTGGGCCAAACCCATTAACTGTCAGGCGAGGGACGAGTTTGTCTTCGTAAGAATGACGGACGGCTCGACTGTTCAAATGCATCAGACGTCTTGTTGAGAAAAAGCTCGTCAGCATCAAAACTCTGCTCGTTTCTGAGTTTAGAATTAAAAAAAACAAAGCCTGCATGCATGCGATTACCGAGTCTTTGCTCTTTCTTCACAGTTAAACCTTTAAAATATTTCTGAATTTTCAGCAGAACCTGCGTCGTGATGTGACTAAACCTCCACCTCACACCTGAGCTTAAATCTCAGAGATGCAAACTAAGTAAATTTACTCGAGAACTGTAATTCCAGGTTTAAGGTACTTGTACTTAACTTTCCAGCGTTTCCATTTTATGCTACAGAAATGTAAGCACATGTTGGTGGTAATACTTTTACTTCAATGCAGGGTTATTTGTTACTTGGACAGTGCTGTAGGAATTTGCGACTTATTATTATTTGAATACTAATTTCATTCAAAGTATATATTTGAATATAGTGCACATGAGTGTATTTACATTCAGTAAACTTTTCTGAGCATGAGCAGTACACAAGTTTCTATGAATATTTCCATAGTAACAGTTGCTCTCTAGGCGTCCTACGATAAAAGCGCGTTGTAAAGGAATTTTCATACAATTTTGCATGCTGCACAATTTTGATTATTCTTTAACACAAATATTGTTTAAATATGTGATGCTGTATAACATGATCTCGGTCAACAGGCAGCTGATAACAGTTTAAAAGGGGAAGTCGAATGTAAACATCTCATTCAAGTTTGAAAGGACGTCTGAGTGACCGAACTTCAAACCCTCAAAGTCCTCCTCAAACAAAAGTAAACCTTTCTTTTTTCTTTTCTTTTCTTCTCTCCTCACTTTTCCCCCCCCCCTCCTCCATAACAAACACCACATAATGATTTTGGGTATCTTGTAGATCAAGCGGGGTTTTGCCGGCAGCTGTGTGGCGGTTGCGGGGTTGCCAAACCAAACAGAGGGGGGCTCCTGGAGTCACCTCTGCCCAAACATACAGCTAATCCTCCCAGCACCGGCCAGATCGCAGCTCCTGAACAGAGAAAGACAGTTTAAAAATAGAGGAGAGGGATGGGGACAAAGGTCAAATCTACAGGGGGATTTATGGCCTTATCATTATCACGGAACAGCAGAGTCGAGCTGCAGCACCAAGAAAGTGCCTCTGCGTCTACCAGAGCTGGAGGCAGGACAGGAGGCCTCTGCATGACTAACAGCAGATAGAGACTCAGAGGAGAATGTGGGAATAGTGGGAATCACCATTAAAGGCCCGGTCAAAACCATATAATTTACAGGTATATTTGTGTGTACTCTGCATATTTGAAAGGGTTTCCTTTGTTGAATACTTCATAAATACAGGCCTACTGCTGTTTCACAAACATTACACATGAGTAATGTAGACTTACACTAGATTTAGCTGTTAACTGGTATAACTGAGTTTCGCTTACATAAAAATCAATTTTTTAAATGCAACATATTTGTGAACTCTCTGAGAATGTGAATTTATTAATGTGTGATGTAAAATTGTTGCTTTCTAATACGGTTTTATTACAAATCGCAGGTGTCTGATGTGAATTTATAATGGTTTAGTATTTTAGAAAACAACTAAATGTGAAATATTCACGTGTTAATGCTGATGTAATAAACGTGAAATGTGTGTGCATTTTATGTTAGTTTGTTGTTCTGTTTATCTTTTGAATTTTGATGGTGAAGTTGATCCTTTTTGTTTTCATTAAGTTCATTGATCGTCCCTTTAAGTAAAAACATAATGAAAAATTCCTTTAAATAATTTTGACTTGCTTCATGAGGTGCACACGTGCTGCTTTAAGATTATTTTAAAGTATACAATATTTGTTTGATGATATTCAGATAATAATTTTAATGTCCTTTAGCTCTACAGACAATAACAATAAAACCACTGGGTTTCTTAAACTGAATTTTTTAAAATTTTTTAACATATAACAAAAAACGTCAAACTTCACATTCAGGTCTAGAGAAACTTTGTAAAGATATTTCCTCATTTACAACAGCAGCTGCCCTTTAACCTACAAGAGGAAACTCCATCAAGGTGGAAGAAATGGAGAAATGCTCTTAGAAGTGTGACGAAAATAATTATTTTGTCTAGAAACTGATCTGCTGAAAATGTAAAATTCTAAGATTGATGTCAAAAACCGCAAATCCTGTGGCAATTTAAGTTTTTGTTGGCCTTTTGAGTCCAACATGAAGAATATAAGCACGTGTACTGTATAAATATGTAATTTATTGTGCAATTTATTAAAGTTCAGTGTACAAACAGCACACATCGCTGAAGAAACACGATTAAAAGGTTTACTTTCTTGTTCGAAAAGCCTCAAAAACAGCATGTAGACCATCACGGGACATAAAATAAAAACACAGAAACACAGAATAATGAAATTATAACACATTCGATGGGGGAAGACACTCAGGGAGACATTGAATAAATTAAATCTAATTAAATGACAAGAAGAATAAATGAAAGATGCAGTTGTAATAGACTGTGGCAGGTGGATATCTGATGTTTAGTAAAAATGCTCATGTTCTTGTGTGTGTGTGTGAGATGGAAAGCACTTGCACAGGCCATTGAGGACTGGATGAGAGGGATCCCAGCAGCCATTTCAGGTCTAACCAGTCAGGGTGGTTCAAACCCTGGCTCTGGATCCAGAGGAGGGACACCGCAGGAATAAGGTAGCCTCAGAAACACGGGACTCAAAGAGACCGGCTCCCAACCCCAAGAGGAGACTTCCAGCTTCCAATTCAAGAAATGTGACTGAGGAGAAATGAATCTTTAAGTTTGGAGTTTTTTGTCTACAAGATCAGTTTTTTGCACATAATTGAAAAATGTGTTAAAAATAAGACACTGCTGGTGAGTTTCTGGCCTCCATCTCTGTCAGTGTTCTTAAATTCATAATTTATTGGTCCAAATGATTCATAACAAATATGTTAAGTGTTTAGTTACATTACAAGCCAGAGAGTGCTTTAAATTGACATTAAAAGAGAGGAAAAATCCAAGCAGCTCGATGATAGACTGGAAAACAAAAAAGAAACAGAATGCAGGTTAAGGTCATGCGGCTGTAAACTCCGATAAAACTTTTTAAAAAACGAAATTCTCCGGCATCAATCAGAGCTTTTCCCCCTCCTCGATGACAGTGAAATCCCACGCTGCTCCATTACAGTGAAGCTGCAGCACAACTTCACTCCAACAAGTCGAGGAATTTGATTAAAATTGTCTGGTTTTGTAACCGGCTCAGCTGAACTGACCGCAGTGAGGTTCAATCAAAACCTATTGACATGCTGTCAATTTTCTTTTTCTTTTTTTTATGAACTGTATTGCAGGCTGGTGCTAATTCTGCTGGGCTTTGGCCTCACCATGAGCAGTTAGCAGCCGGTTTATTATCACCTTGTTGTAGCTTAGTGTGTATACATACACTGTATACAAAGTTATTACAGACATGAAAGCACTTAAGCCCACTGAAGGGAAAAGGGTGTTCAGAGGCTTGATAAAAAAAAACCTCCGTTGTTTCAAGGGGAGTTGAGGGCTTTATTGTTAGCTTTTGGCCACGAAGCTCAAAGTCAGAGATGCTTTAAAAGAAAAACTCCAAAGCTGACCTTTAGGCCTCGATCAGAAACAGACCGTTTGGTATAAAAAATATAATAATAAAGGAGGCAAGAAGGAGGGCAGAAGAATGTACTGCCCTTTCAGGAGAAGAAGAAGAAGAAGAAAAAAGCACTTGGCTGTGTTTGTGGAAAGAAAAGGATATCGTGAGGTTTGTTGAGTGAGTGGAAGCAGAAAACAAAGTCAGGTGCGAGCTGCCGGAGCTCTCAGCCTCCTCCCGCACCGACACAACTACCAAAGCAGGACTTTATTCCTAGTTTATCCCCTAATTGTTGATTTCAGTGCAAAGTCTAAACGGTGACGCCGGATTTGCTCTTATAAACTGATATCTCGAGCAGAAAACAAGTAAAGTGTGTTCGTGACAGCAGTCCGTGTGGTTGAATGACGCTCCTATTTGAACTTCCTAATCCTTTTTATTAGAATTAAAAACACCGACGAGGTTTCATTTGGAATGAGACTAATAAATATTGGTTAGTCTGCCTGTTTCCCTACAGGCAGTCTGCCCACAGAGGCCGTTAACGTTTCCGTGACAGCGCAGTTATTTCAGCCACTACTGAGGGATGCGGAGATTTGAGCGAAGCTGCCGCTTTGGGAGAAAAAAAAGCCGCAAGCGACGGCGAAAGAAAAAACCCTCCCTCATGAGCTCATTTGCTTTGAATAAAAATCGGGTGTAAATAAATGATTCAAACAGGCAGACGAGTGAAATCAGACGTTCATTTCACCTCGCTGACATTTACACTCCGCTTGTTAATACCGTGCTCAGGCTTTTAAAACGAAGCTTTTATCAAAAAGAAGCTTTCAGAGGAGACGCTTTGTGTTTAACCAGAGAAGATCTCAGTGGCGAGGATACGTTTGGCTTTGTGTTTAAAACGAAGCCAGGGGATGAAAAGGGATTAAAGCGGAATTAAAGCTTAGAAAACGGACAAAAAAGGAAACTAAGAGGGTGAAAATCGACAAATTCAGGCTTAATTGGGCCCAATTTTATCATTTAAAACGGAATATTCTGACGACATCTTATTATTTATGTTTCATTTACACGGTTTTCAAATCTAGAAAGCAACTTCATTTAATATTAAATCCTAAACAGAAACACCAGAAGTCCGATCAGCCATAATGAAGCAAGATAGTATAGACAAAATGTTTCGTTATATTGGTTTATTATGCTAGAATAAGATTATACTTCTAGCAGATTGTGCTGTGATGAAAGTATCCGAAATATATTTAAAAACTGGAAAAGAAGCTGGAGATTGTCGGAAAAAATGTATTTATTGTATTTTGAAAACGAAAATTAAATATTCACCATGTAAAAAAAGATACATAAAAGACAGAGCTCTTGTGAAAAAGTGTCTGTCTGATTTTTTTATATGGGGGTGTCCAGCTTTTAGTTTTTGTCCCCTGAGGAAGGGGGCTTACCTTCCTTATTGTTTCACACTTGAGCCTCTTAGAGACGAAGATTCCTGATGTTACTTAAAACTGCTGCTTCTCGTCCTCCAGAGATCAGAACAAATACAATAGAAACACAATTTTAAAAAAAACTGGAAACAGAAAAGAATACAATGATTATCACAATGAAATATGCACTTTGATTTTGTCCTTAAATATATATATATATATATATATATATATATATTTTAAGCAACTTCCACCAGAATGCACCAGAATCACCAGCTTACAACACACACATCCTGTTTTCTGATCTGAAGGGGTTTCAAAACTGCAGAAAAACTAAATACCAGGATACACAAAGCTTCAATAAATTAAATCCTTTTTTGTGTGTGTGTTTTTTTTTTTGGGGGGGGGGGGGGGTCTTTCTCATAGAAAGAAGAGGAGAGAAAGAGGCCAGAAAAACAAGGAAGATAAAAAGAGTGAAAAATATCAGAAGTGATCATCTAACAGGAGCCAGAAGAGGCAGAAACAGTCACCTGATCTGATGGACGCGGATCAATTTCCAGCCTTTAGACCCCTGTCTCCATCTGAGGACGCCTGATAGACATGAATCATCCCGGGATGCCCCTGACTGTGTGTATGTGTGTGTTACTGCTTTAATATTTGGCTCCTTATGAAGATGTTGACATTTGAATTTAAGCTTTCTTAAGCGACGCTCTTTAACATGTGAAACTATTCAGTTGTATGTCTAAATCATGGATGTGGATTATTGTGATGATTAGAAACATTAAAAGCTTGTGGCCTCAAATATATAATTTAAAAAGGACAAATATGTCTTATCTTAGCATGAATTTGCTTTTATTTATTAAAAAAACAAATGTAATTTATTTAAAAAATGTAAACTGAGGTGTAACAATCATTTATTTTGTCTCTCCCATTATTTACTCTTTTTCAACATTTTGGATTTAAATTAAATAAAAATACATAGTTAAAAATTTAATTCAGACACAGGATAATTAACAACTGAGCCACAATTTTAAAACGTATAAATTAATTTGTTTGTAAAATTTAATTTGATCTAGTCTTTGTTTTCATTTGTTTCATTTTATCTATCACCTGTATCTTGTTTTCTTTCATCCATTATTCATGTGACTTGAAGTTATTTTAAATTAACAAAACACGCCACTGTGAAAGTTCAACCAGGCTTTTGTAAATATCCAGACAACGTGTTGCAGCAGCGAGGATCATTCGGAAAGAGCGGTGATAATTGCTAGGAAACATGATTTTATGGGAGATAATATGTTGTTTAAACACCCAAGGGCTTCACAAAATCCCTTAACAGCGCAATCACGAGAAAGAAAATAAACAACAAACAAATAAAAAGAAGAATTTAAATGATGTAATACAGAGTTTTAAAATTGATGCTGAAGCCTCCTACGGGGGAAACACAGAGTTACCTCCAAACAGGCAGGCTGAGCGCTTTATAATGGAGTCCTTACTGTCTTATAAACCCTGGCAGGCTGTTCTCTGGGCCAGCAGAGCCATAAGCGCCACACACGCACGCACGCAAGCACGCACACACGCACACACGCACAGCAGCAGCAGCAGCAGATGTGGGGTCAGCGCTGCAGGGCCTCACATGAGGCCTCGGCTGAGCCGAGCTGAAACTTTTACTGCATTAAAGCCCCGCCATGGATCCTTTTTATATTGTTTAATTCGTTATCAATTAAAGCAGCAATTATGAATTAATTTCATTCAGCCAGGCAGACTTAATGAGGATTTTGACACATCTCAGATTAGCAGATGTGTGTTTGTCCATCTGAGGGAAATGTGTGTGAAGAGCTGTTTGTGCTCACCTTCTTTATGCGAGGGTATAAAAATCAAAACTCTTCAGGGCTTCAAAATACGGGCACATAAGCGACCAGAGCTTTTTGTTTTAGGAGCATGTGCAAGATTTGATCCAGTGTCCCCAAATCCTGTTCAGTTGTGAGAACATTTGGGGGATTTAGGTGCACAATTGACCACTATAAAACACGAGTGACTGTTCCTTTAAATACTTAAATTAAAAATAAATACATAAATAATGCAGGAAGCAAAGAACCATCTTCAGTTGGCTCTGGAGGCCTCACGGTGGTCCTGTACTTGGTTCACTTATCCCTTGAGCTCCCATTTTGGTGCTCACTGTGCCCATGCGCCGGCATAATAAGTGAGAAAAGCAACCCGCAGCAGCGTAATTGCAAGCAAGTGTTGGATTGTATTCTTTATCTGAAGTTCACCAGTTTCCAAAACATGCTTCCAGTCCTACCTGCTGCTCGGCGGCGGGGGCAAAAGTCTGCAGTGTGAGCCTGACTCAGGGACGGGGGGGGGGCTTTAAGATCACAGCTGCTGCAGAGCCAGGGGGAGTGAGGGGGGGGGGGGGGGGGCCCGTAATGCGACCCAATAAATGAAAATCCAGGGGGGAGGCCTTGGGTCCGGGGGGTAAACGCGCGGGAAACGGGGGCGGCGCCGGACCAGG
>JAVQJL010035301.1:0-13980 GCA_036024295.1 Nannoperca obscura
ATCTGCACAAATTCACTGAATTGACCATATTCCTGCTTGATTTTTAATAGTTGACTTACTTAAAAGGAAATCAAACAAACATTGCTGATCCATGTCCATATTAATGGATATAATCTGTAGTCCCCTTGAGAATAATCTTTCCTTTGATTTAAATTTACTTACAAGTTGATTCACATACAATTTTCTTTTACTTTCATTGAGATCAAAAGTCAAACTCTTGTATTTATATAAATGTGGATGTTCTTTCATGTGAGAATGAGAGGGCATGTAAGAATAAAAGAATGATGAAAAACTTTAAACAAGTATATGCTAAAGACTGCAGCCTTCCTTGTCAGCTGGACAGAAGTCTTTTGATTTATGACCTAGGCAAAATAAGTTTGAAGTTTATCAAGGTCTAATTTCATTCAGATATTTCGACTTTATTTATATTCTATTAAAAAAGTGATGTGCATGTTCGTCCCACCACTACTTTTTGAATTGATTATCATTTTATTAAATACATTTCAAGTTTAATACCTTCTTTAGGTATGCTGAAACCTGTGTCTAATTTGAAGCCAAATCATTAAATCTTGAATGCAGCATACAATCACTTGACCCTTTATCAGCAGTGGGGGCCACAAATCCTAACAACACATTTCAACAACTAGTTTTTAATAAAAAAACTATTTTTTACCTGCCTATTCAAAATGATTCATGAAAAAACAGAAGACATATTAAAAATACTCAAGTCCATGACTTATAAATATAGAGACAGAGACAATAGAGAAAGCAATGGAGGTACATTTACTCAAGTACTGTACTTAAATACAAAGTTAAAGATACTTTACTTGAGTATTTCATTTTATGTAACATTATACTTATACCACTACTACAAACATAGAATTTTTTCTTCCACTACATTTGTTTGATTTTTCTACCCTTCCTGTCCTGTGAAAAACATGTATCTCCGAATGTGGTGACTTTGAATTTGAATGTTTCTGACAAACTGAATGATGTTCCGTAATGTGTGGAGAAAATTTACCTACTTTTTAAGATAAAAAAATACTTGGATTAGCTGGAAAATGCATCATCACACTGAAAACAAGGGTGTTTTTTGGAGCTCATCAAAGGTTGACTATTATGATATTTGTGCTTCTCACAGGACAGCGACGCTACAAACATATGATGATCTTATAGAATATGATGCACTGCCGTAGATAAAATAACCCAACAGTATACAAATTGTTAAAATTAGCTCAACTTTAAACAACTACAGCAGAAAATTACACATACACATTAATGCAGCAGCAATATTGATCCAAAACATCATGTATAAGTGTAAAACACTGAACATTGCCCTGCAGAATGAGTACTTTGACTTTGGATACATGAAATATAATTTATCATTCATCAGTGTCTGGTTTTCTTAACTGATGTCTAAAGCCAGAAAACAAAGAATGCCCTTATACACTGCAATAATTTCTTAATGTATGCTCTGAAAAGCCATATACTTGTACTTACTTATACTGAAGTAAGACTCAACCAAAAAAAGTAAGAGTTGCATTATGTCACATTTTCTTACTCATCTTCAGACATTCTCAAGTGAAGTAAGGATAAATAAAGTATATTAAAAGCCTCTGTTTAATTCAATTCAGTTATCTCAGCTGACATCGAGTAGATGAAAACTGTATTAAGATGGGAAAGCTATATAATTGATTTGGATCACATTATTTCAAGTAAGTGTCACAAAGTCAAAACACTGATAGGACATATAGGGAGTTTTCTGGAATGATTTGTGTCAGTACAGGATATTCATATGATTACTTTGACCTGTTTATTGTCTACTTGGGGCCACAGCTTGCAACATAGAGGCTCTGTGGGTGCCTGCATCACAAACAGGTTTCTTGGGGAGTTTTATTTTATCCAAACTGAAGGTCAAAGATAGATGGCGCCATATGCTGTACAGATTGTAAAGTCTCTTGAGGCAAATATATGATTTGAGATCTCGGGCTATATAAATAAAATTGACTTGACTACCTGCCGTATATCTGTTTTTGATACTTGTTTTGTCAAAAGAATGTCGTACTCATGAGAGGGAGAGTGGAGTCGGTGAGTGTAGGAGACAGGTGGGGGGTGGGTGATGGTGCTTTGATGTCAGGAATATGTCTTTGAAGCCTGTTAGCGTTGTAATGTGCTTTAAACGTTTACTTACCTGAGCAGAATTTCTACCTCCTTCAGTTTTCCTGCTACCTGTGCCTAACCCTGACGTCAAGAACAAATTCCCATAAGTGTGTGATACCACAGGACCTAAAGATAGCGAGAGTAGGCTGGAAAAATGATATCTTCACACTGATGTTGTGAGGAAGTCAATTTGCCACTAAACCGTGAGCTATCTCCTCCTTTTCACTCCGCTCTCCTGTCTTATCAGATCTTTCCGTCTCGTAGTTGCAGGTTTTTAGCAGACACCAACAGCAAAACGAGATGCTTCATTTCTGACACATTTGCGGCTGAAGAGCACCACAACATGCTGCAGTGTCTGTGCCGCTTCCTGTCAACTCCCCTCTCTGTGACCTAAACCAAATACAGTGTCACACCTGAGGCACAGGGACCATAAAGAGCACTAATCGGCAGATGCCAGGGTGTTCTGCACAAAGTGCTCCCGTATGACAGTCCGTTTCCCTTGTAATTACTGCATCTTGGTTGGAATCATTAAATATTCATCTGCCATCGGCTGGGAGCTGCTCCAGTCTGCTATGTGGCAGCTCTTTTCACACAGAGATTGGTAATGCACCCCTTTCTTTTGTATTCCCTTGTTCTCTTATTCACATTTAAACTTTTTACTTTTAACTTTGCGAGAGCTTCACAACTTTCACCTCATACTTATACTGTATTACAGTACATTTCTGTATGTAGCCTTTTGGCAATTCTGTACCTAATTCTTTAAGTACATTAGATTTTCTGTGAGTTCATATAAAACACAGTACAACATGATCTATTTCTGGACACTTAAAACACAATTAATATTTAATCAGTTATATTCACAGTCTGCAGAGGGGCCAAACAGATGCTCCTGTGATGTAGCAGACAGACATAAAGAGGACATGGAAGGGAAGGTGTGAAGTGTAACAAACATTACTCTTCCATAAATCACACAGCAACTAAATGTGAGAGGAAGCTGAAAATCACCACTATCCCACAGGATTAAATCTTGAGTATTACTAAAGCACGGGCACCATTTGCGTAAATCTGTGTGAGAGAGGTACATTTAATATGAGAGATGGGTCTATTCAATATACTCAGCTTTATTACTCCTGTGTGTCTTTGAAAAACAAACCAAACGCCTACAGTATAAGCCAGGGGACAAGCAGAAGTTAAAGGTCAAAATGGTATTTGCTCATTTTTGAAAATTGCAAATTCTAACCCATAACACTGCATTGAACAATGAAATCTACTGACATCTTCTAACAGTGAATAAACTGCAGAAAATATTTAGCTTTCTCATTGGTAAACCATCCGGTGATACTGATATTTATAATTTACTGTATTTATTATGAACAGTAATGGTGATTTATTAACGTGTACTGCAGATATGAATGCTATAAAGATGTGCTGTATGTGTCATTGTAAGGTAAAGGCTAATCCATTAAAAATACAAGTGGTAAAACATTATTACCTACCATTAGCTGTTAATTGCTTCAGGGTTGAGACAAAGATGTGATATCTTTGTTTTCACAAACTGAACACTTAATTCGAGCCCTTCAAAAGTCATGTTTATTTATAAAGCCCAATGTCTGGTCAAGCCTCCTTGCAAAGCTAAATTATGCATCACAGTATGTTTACTTATTAGTTTGATCACGTATGTCTAAAATGTCTGGGAAAAAAGTGGTTGAAAGATGCATTCACTGTACAGGGAATTCACAAATTCGAGACCTTATGAACCAGTATGTTTACCAGCAGCTCTTTTGTAATTTAATTAGTGGACGTTGCTGAATGCACATAATGCACATGCACTCATTAATATCAAATTTCAGGTCTGATATTATTGGTCAGATGTAACATTGCAAAATGTGGTTGTTGACTTCTCTCAGAATTTTAGAGGTTTGCTTTTTTGGCCCCATTAGCGGTGGGTCCCATGAATGGGGTTGTTAGCTATAGTTGGGGGGGCGGCACCATCCATTTGTGGTTTACAACCACTAGCCACAATGCCATCAAATTTTGTTTGTGTATTTATGGTCACCCTTTTTAGCAAACTTCATGATATCACATATTCAGGCATTGTGTCATTATATTTTCTAACCACGTTTATAATCCAAAGGGGACAAACCGTTTTTTTTAAGACCATAAATATGGCTTGTAGTCTATTGCCACCCTCAGAACAACCTTTTCCCACTCAGCTCCAAACCACTCATTAGACCATAAAACTATATCAGCGAGGGATATTTGCAAAGTCATCACTGTTCACCGAAATGACAGATGGGACTGGAATACTGCAGAGTGACTGAACTTCTTGTACACAATCATTTGAAAGTCAACACGAAAAGTGATAAATTCAATGATGCTTGACGCCAGTGACTTGTATTAAGTACTGGCTTTTGACAGACTTAAACTCATAACCTTGATGATATGTCAATACCAAGCTAAGATTATGGTACAACCTTTTAGGCCTTGACAGCAGAATAATACAAATGCCATGCAAGAAAAAAAATAGATTTTTTAAATAGGCTTACTTGAAGACCTTGTTTACATAATAGGTTTATTCATATGCATCAACATCTCTGAACATCTCTCAGTTAATAAGGACACAAGTGTGACCGCCTATGTCGAATCACAACAAGCTAAATACAGCTGAACTGACAAAGGTCAAAACAAACACATGGCATGACAGTTGGCACAAACAAAACAACATGATGCAAATGTGAATGACTTAAACTTACTGTCTGTAGGTTTATGCAAACATAAAGCTCATGCTCTTGTTTTCTTCAGTCTTGGCCTTTAGTTTGTATCCATCTTTGTGACTGGCCAGGGCTGAAAGTCTGGTATGTTTTTATCCATTTTAAAGGCTATGGCTTTTATTGTTATATTAGCATCAGGGGCTTAAGGTGTTAGGAGGCAGTTAGCTCCACCAGAAGATGACAAATGTTACTCCTGATTGTCATGACCCCTGGACTTTGTATATTTATGATTTCTGTTTCCTGTTTTATTTTGTAATCTGTGCTTGTGTTCATGTGTTCCCTTTCCTTCCTGTCTATGTCTCTCCTTGGTTAATTGCATTCACCTGTGTCTCGTCACCCACCTGTCTCTGATTCCCTTTTCCTTGCATATATACCGCTTCCTTCCCTATGTCTCTTGTCAGATCATTGTATTGTATCATGCTGTTTGCTGCGTCTGCTTTTTCTACTCCCCCTGGTGTTGTTGGTTATTTTTCAATAAAGCCATCTTGATCTCTGGAGCTGACAGTCTGCATTTTGGGTTCTTCTTCCTGCTGCTTTATGGCAAATCGTGACAAAATGTTCTGACAATACATGGACTCAGCAGACACTTGCTCCGAAGAGTGGTATGAGCTGGTGGAGGACCTTTTCACCATCAAGACCTGCTGGAGAAGTTTGTCGGCTGCCGTGCATAGCAGTGCTGTCTGTGGCATGCTGGAAGTTGGCTGCTCAGCCTGAGTTAAGAGGATCCATTCCCACATGGATCAGACTTTTTTGACCCCCCCAGATCAGCCTTCCCCTCTGTTGGCCTTCTCCCCCGTCTGCTCCTCAGCCAGCCTCACCCCAGTGCCTTCGGTTAGGGACTAAGACTTCAGCCCGCTGGTCCCCTGGCTGCTCCTTCGTACGAGGAGATGCGGCGGTCACGGGAGGTGGTCGTCAGGGTTCCCAAACTCATTGTCAGCCTGCGCTGCCCAGCACCCCTGGTTCTCCGCTGCCGCCTTCTGTCCTCATCCAGCTGCAGCTACCTTCAGCTCGTCCAACTCCTGCCCCCCGGACTCGGTTGGTAAACCGACTCAGCACCTGTTTCAGTCCAGCTACAGCCGCAGCCTCTCGTCCCTGCTGAGCAACCTTCCATTTGGCTGACTCTAGATACCCGGATCCGGTTGGTGAACCGGTTGACCTCTAGCCCTGTTCTGCTGTTGCCCTTGCCTGCTCTGGTCCAGCCGCCGTCTCCAGTGCCTCTTCAGTCGTCTCCAGTGCCATTGCCTCCACCTCCAGTGCATGTGCAGCGGCCAACGTCAGTCGTTGGTGTTCTCTACAACGGCGGTTGCCTAGTCCTGTCTCTGCCGAGCTACCACAGTGTCTTGCTGGTCTGCCGGAGTGGCCCTCCACTTCTGGCCCCCGTGCCTGTTCCTGTCCTGGTCGTCCACCCGAGCTAGCCACAAGCAAGCCAACATTTAAGAATCGGCTGGTTTTGTTTAGAGTTTACTGTGAGAGCAGGATTTCTGCATGTTAAATATTGAATAGATGATGATGGCGGCATTGGAGTTGTTTAAAGGCACATGTGACAGAGCAGGGCTAGATATAATATAAGGAGTAATGGAACTCAATTCCTTTTGCTGTTGAGTAATCAGTAAATATGTTACTTTTTGAAAGAGTAACCTGTAATGAGTAATTGATTACATTTTCCTTCATTGGCCATATTGTCTCTCTTGCTCACTGACTATAGTGCATCTCACTAGGAAAGCCATCAATGCTGCCACTTGTGGCTGGAAGCTAAGTTGCAGCAATATTTGCAGAGCAAGAATGTAAGTTATACCCATGTGGCCACCATGTCTTATCCGTTTAAAGTCTTATCATCCCAGGAGGGACACTTGTTTTCACTATCTGCACATGTTCATGTCACAGACTTACAAATACACATCAGCACAAGTCATTACCATGTCTGTATAAACTGTATCCAATCAAGTATTTTACTTGTATGACTTATATCTTCAATTTTTATTCATCCACATTTGATAAACACTGACCTTACTATACATTGTTATTCTGCACATGCAATGATTAATTTGTGAGCTGATATTCACTTAGTATTCATGTGGGTTTTTTTTAATAAAACATGCATTAATGATAACAAGCATTCTGACGTGTCATTTATAGGTAGGTTTATACAATAAAATTACCCTTAGCTTGCTTGCAAAACACTACACTCTCAGTCAGTTTTGTTTCCCTGGTTATGCCTTGTAAGATGTCAGTTACATGAAAGAACAAAAGCATGTCACTTCCTAAATTATTTTTAATACAATTATAATCACTCACTGTTGCCTTTAGTGACAGATTCATTCTAGCCTCAAACTGAGATTTTGCTCTGCATCAAACATGACACACAGCATCCACACCTGGGCGTCCCAGACTTCGTGTGTCACCTTGGCGTTCATTATTCAAATCCCTTCTCCTCCTACTTTCATACATTTCCACAGTAAACGAGTGCTCTGCCCTTGCACACTTTTATTGGAGTTTGTCCACAAGTATCCAAAAGATGCTCCTTTTCTGTCACAGAGGGCTGTTTGTATTATCTCTAAAACTTACAGCTAACATATCGAGAGGCACGTATCGGTAGACTTTGAACTCTGACACTTCAGTATAATGAATCAGATACAGGGTTGTGGAACATGTACTGCACTTGATAGCCTTGACTGACAAGACGAGAGTTAAAAATTGCTTTGTCACCATACCATAGGAATTACAAAGTGCAAAGGAAAAATTTGTCTTTTGAAAAATTTCTAATTGATTAATACGGTTGGCAGCTAAATAAACATGTATTAAATGAATCCTCAGAGTATAGCGATAATAGCCGTCTTCCACTGGCTATTGGGAAATGAGCAGAAAGCAAGAGACTGCAGCAGCATTCAGTGAGGAGCTCTCTGAGGAAGCACTGCTCTGCAGAATGTAATAAATTGGCTGTTTATTATGTTACAGGAAATTAAACAGTGGCCCAAGAAAGGCTGCACGTTCAATTTAAACTCCTGAAGAGGGGAAGAGGTTTAAAAGACCAATAAAGTCACTTCACAGGTCCTCCAAAAAAGAGTGAGATGCCTCAGAAAAAGCCTTTGTCTTGCCAATTGCCTTTGCTCCCTTTTATTTCTTTTAATGTCAAATTTGCTCTCCTATCTTAATCCTCATTAACAGTGTTCTCCTGCTCCAGTCTGATCTCCGTTAATGACTTAAAGGAGCCAACTGAAACACTTAGACTCACCGCTGAGCTTACAATTCATCGCTCCCTTTGACAACTTCAAGTCAAGGAGAACAAACAATGTTCATGAAGATAACTTTACAGCACCCGCAGTACTGCTATAGTCTAATTAAATTTTCTCTGCTGTCAAGCACATACAAATAAAAGTTATTTCACGTTTTTTGAATACATTCTGGGCACATTGTGAGTACTGCACACAAACAACAAAATGAAATGCTTATTAAAGGTAAATGAGCATTAGTGTCACACACCAATGTTTCATTGTTGAAATGAGGGGGGAAAGAGAGACAGTAAGTGGTCAGACGAGGCATTGCATTATCGAAGGAAGGAGCCCCAAACTGCCCTCACTCCCATCCAAACCATTAGGGAAATAACAAAGGCAAGTTTAAAGAAGTCTCAACACTCTGGGTGAAAACAAATGGTGGTTCAATTTATCTGGAAGACATGGTCATGGATGTTTATCAAACAGAAGAGTGCAAATACATTGTCACATTTATCTGTTTCTGTGTAAGTGTGAGAACATCTGATTGCCTGTGCTTGCTAGAATCCCAAATAGGCAAAGAAACACAGAGAAGGCAGGAGACACAATTATTTGATACAAGGCAAAAGCAGGTGGCTGGATATCGTCACATCAACACTGTCCAGGTCCAAAGTTATTTTGGTGAATGACAGCCATCAGCCATTGACTAGTTTGGACCTGTGTGTGTGTGTGTGTGTGTGTGTGTGTTGGTTATGTCTGACTGATCAAGAGATAGAAACAATGGATATGCTGTACAGAGCTTCACAATATGGAAGAGACTATGGGCATCATGCACACACTTACACACATAGACAGTAAAGTACAATTAGGCCCATTAACAATGCTTTTCAATATACCACCTTGCTTGACATTATCATAAATTATTCACAGTTTGCACCTTAAATAAACAGAGTTGTACTACAGATGCAGATTAGGGTTGTTTACCCCGTATAATCACACAAGGAAATTAATAGCTGTGTTTCAGTGTGTTATACTAATCATTCTAAGTGCAGTGCTTTAGCAGGAAACACACCCCAGCAGTTTTGGATTACATTATTCAAGCCCCTCATATGCACACTCCAGCCTCTTTATGTCCAAGGAGTATTAAATACACCAAACTGAAGATAAGTAAGTGACCAGCGAAAAACAGATTATTTAGTGAGAAGTTCAGATGGAAAATAGGCTGGAATGTGCGTGTGTGTAACATTAATACAAGACAGTAAACACTCAGCGAGTCCCCCTCTGTTCCTGGGCTAACCCCAGTTTACGGTTCATCATTGGGTTATGTAACCACAAAGTTCACTGTTAAACAGAATGTATGTATGAATGTCATTTAGCTAATAAAGTACACTATAGCATGCTTTTGCGTCGGACCTTTCCTTATTGGCCATAAGAGCTTCCACACATTTCATTTTGAGAAAACCACAGGCCTGTCAATTACATATTGCTTAATAAATATTTTTCCCCCAAATTACCTCCTAAGCTGCTTTATAATGTATAGAAGTGGCTGACAGCAAGAAATGCTATTGTCAGAGTTGCCCAGCTGGCAAACTATTTGCCAAGATTAAATTAAAACTATAAATTAATGCATTTACATTACATTGTCTTTTTTCTTTTTCCTTCTTCAATCTATTCTCCTTTTACTCACTTTCCTACTCATCTTTTCTATTCCATCCTTCTATTTTCTGTTAATATTATCTCCAGATTTGTGCATTTTTCATTTTCCCATTTCTCTTTTCTCCCTCCATCCTCTCCTGCTATGATGACAAAATGATTGCCTATCCACAGAGGGAATCCTTATCTGCTTTATAACTCAGGTAAAAAAAAGAGACGGTTTATTTTATCACAGTTCTCTCTCGGGTCCTACGGACCAAAGCAAAAATAATAATGATGATGATTTTGTTATTTTTTAGATAGAAGAACAAGAAAGCCATTCAATATTAATCTGTCTTTTAGGGTGGCTATAGAGTGGGTTGTACACGCAGAGCCTCAGTGGAGGACAGAATAATGTAGAATTGAAAAGCTGGTCATGAATAAATATGACACCACATGTTTCCTTCTCCTTATCGAGGTTGCCCAGAGAGAGGTGGAAAAGGGAGCACACTGATTACTGCAACTGCTGCTGACTCTCTGACAGCAGATGTCTTGTTGATGATAGGGCACATAACTACATGAAGGCAACATACAAATCTGTTGAGAGTTACCATAAAACCTCATAGCACTATGGTTATAGTAAAAACTGGCCATTTAGACCTATGATTCTTCTTAAGTACAGTCATAATGTTCAGAGTCTCAATGAAGACGTTCAGTACCTTCTTCGGATTCTGGACTGCTGGTTGTGTATTTGTAGTCTGTATATTTTTGCTGGTATGACGGATGTAGCACATATGCTCTGCTATATCGTCATAGTACATGTAATACGCACCACTGGGTGGATTCTTGCTGAATTACAATTAACATAATCTTTTTTTTTTGCACAGATGTCAGCTCAAGCAGAAACAACAGACAGATTTAAAAACAGCCACCTTACAAAACAATGCATCCATATAATGGTCATGTGCATCTGCCCATTGCCATGGCGATCTCCTGCTGTGTCCTACAGGCTTAACAGGAACTAACTGTACTTTGTGGAATTGAATGAATAAAAAACAGAGGAAGAGAAAAATGACACAGGTAGGCACGTGGAGATGCGAGGCTGCTACTGTGGGGTGAATTGTTTGAAATAATAATGGTGTTTAATGCTCAAGCCGACCCTTTTGTGGAGGGGGGGTAGTATAAGCCCTGTTGGGCTTTGCAGTGTTCCTCTAAGGGCTATTCTCAACACACCGTGATGCTCATCAGCTCCTCCTGCTTTTCTGCACACCCTCACAAACACAGGCATTCCCACATAGCTCATGCATTCTCTCACTTTGTTTATGTTTCTGTTTTGTGTTGCCCTTTTTTCTTTTTCCCCAATTTCTCCCAGGTGATTGAACAAAAGATTACAGATTTTTGTCTTTATCTGAGAGGAGCAAAAGAAGCACAATGCAGCAGTCACCACAGCTTAAAGAGACTGTGGTGCAACAGTCAGTGCAAACTGGAAAATAGTAATTTTATACTATGCGGAAAATCCGTCAAAGTAAGTCATGTTAGCTGGAGAGTATTCCTTGCAAGAGATCATGTAGACAACGAAAGTAAGGTGTAGTGTATGCTGGTGGCTTTCACCTTTGATATGTCTATTGGATAACATACTGTCTGGAGGAGGGACTGCATGAATACCAAGCAGATGAACTGACATCTCACTTAAATCATCTATCTGTCTATCTGATTGACACACCTGGATAGTAAGGCACATTGTGTGCTTATATTTTTATTGAATAAACTGTAGAGGCATGTCACAGTGATTGACCTCATCTGCAAAAAAATATTTAGTCACCAGCTCTGATCTCCTGGAAATCATAAATAATGTTATAATAATGTTTTTTTTAACCCCCATCTCAGCTGATGGCCAAGCTTGTACTGTTGTCACTCCTGCAGAGCAGTCACTCTCTCCCATGCCCCCACGCACAATCTCTTACTCCTGCCTCTGGTGTTTAGTGCACTCCAGGAGGCTGCTCATGATTATCTGAACACCAGATTTATTCCTGGACATCTAGCTGAACTTCAGACTTGAATCGTGTCTGTCTCCGTCCAGAGATGAGAGATGAAGGGATGTGAAAAAGGGATCGGGGGAGGTGGCCATCTTTAGATTTACCAAGATTTGTTTTTCCAATAACTTGGAAAGGGGTGCCAATATCAAGCCATCACTGTGTCAGTCAATCATATAATCTATTAAACATTGGGATTTTCAAATGCCAGCAATTAGGTCCATATAGTAAATACAAAATAAAAGTTTAAACTACCACAGTTTTACCATAGTACATGGTATAAATCAGGTACCATGCTACAAGCCATTTTATGTTGATGTCCACTGCACATGCAAGTTAGGGCGCAAAGGAGCCGTAGTAGTTTGTAGCTGTCAGTGGCATGAAACACTTGCCATTGTTTGCTCATATGAAAAGTGACAGAAATAGTTATGCAAGAAGAAAAAAAAAATGTAAGTGTGAGAGAGAAGTTCAATTCCTGGCTCCTTTCTCATCTCCGCACAACTGGGCAGCGTGAAGTGGGCGTGATTGTCGAGATGTCGATTATGGAAAGTCACAGAAATTGTTAGACGCAGTCCACCCCCCCTGGCATAAAGGTGTGGGGAGAGGGGTTTTGCGAAGCCATTCCATCACCCCACAAGCACTTCTGATAGAATACACTGCCACCTTTAGTCTTTCTTTCTCTGAGCCCCATCATCCCATAGACTTAACGCTGAGATGAAAACTTGCATTAATTGACTTTGCTTGCAGTTGTTACAGATTGCTCTTATAATATTAACAGTGAATTGCAGGGGATATTAAAGAAAGGGTACCATATATGTATTGTCAAAAAGCTTTAAATATATATAGTTTTAAGAAATTGCCCAGCCCTGCTACTCCATTGTTTTAATGCATTCATTGATTGTTTTGCCACTTGAGGGCAGCACCACAAGCTTCAAACATATCAATGACATATTAGCAATGTATAAAATGTATGTGACTAATGTGTTAGCAACCACTTGCTTCTTTATACATTGAGCAACAATTTTAAAGTTGTGCTTTAAATATGCTCATGCGCACTATAGGCAAGGGCGCATTATTTTCACTAAGCCTGCTGCTCGTTTAACTAAGTTCAGCTTTGACTTCAGCTGACACAAATGGATGAAACTCTTCCTTTAGCTTCTTCAAATTCTCATCTCAACATGGAATGCAAATCCAGATATCAGTGCTCTTCATCCTTGATCTCAACACCAATGCAGAGAGCAGGTATGCCTTATCTCTGATCTTAGCAGGCAAATTCAAAGGATAGTCTTAATCATTAGCCTACTAGATTAATACCGAGTATTACCATCCAGAAACTCAGATAAGAGAAAAAGGATGGTTCCCGTGATGAGGCATCTATCTAAGTGCACCTGTTATATCTGTTTTAGCCATTTCATCTGTGGACAGGAAGAGAAGAGAAGAGGTATTCTCTCATGTCTCCTGTGAATATGCGAGGTAAGATTCACTGGATATCTGTCTGTCTCTGCCTCATTAATGGGCACACTCCCAATTAGGGGAACTGAGCTAGATAGTGTAGTTCCTTTCCGCTAATGCTTCCCCTTTCATTCTCTGTGTGTCTTTCTTCTTTCATTGAAAACCTGGCATCCTTTTTATAGACAAAGCACCAATCAGCAACATATTATTAAATGCCACACTTGCATCAAAGTGACACGTTTCTTTACAATATGTTGTGGAGAGTCAGCGTTATTTGGATTTAGCTGAGCACCTGAAGCTAATGCCATCACTGTGGAGAACTGTCACTGAGCACGTTTGGATCAGATACACTTGGCTGGATGAATCCCCTCAAGATTGAGAGTAACAACCATTTTATTTTCAATTGCTTTCCTTGCTCTGTACGGCACCCAGAAAATATATATTTAGAGGTTCTTTCAGCAGAACATGCACTATAAATATACAGTGGGTACGGAAAGTATTCAGACCCCTTAAGATTTTTCACTCTTTGTTTTATTGCAGCCATTTGCTAAAATCAAAAAAGTTCATTTTATTACTCATTAATGTACACTCAGCACCCCATCTAGACATTTTTGCAAATTTATTAAAAAAGAAAAACTGAAATATCACATGGTCATAAGTATTCAGACCCTTTGCTGTGACACTCATATTTAACTCACATGCTGTCCATTTCTTCTGATCCTC
>JAVQJL010035307.1:0-21778 GCA_036024295.1 Nannoperca obscura
TTACCATTATCACTAAAGGAGGCAGAGGAGTAACTAAACATTTGACACACTGAGCAAGAGAGAGAAGGAGAAGGAGGGAGAGAAGCCATGATTGAGCTAACAGCTAAGCAACAGTAGCTAGCAGCTAACTAGTATGTACACAACTGTATGATTAGCGGCAAGTCATGAGTGCTTAAGCAGAACAGAACTAGACTTGTACACTCTAATGTATTGAGGATAATTAACTGATAAAATGAAGAAAATATCAGCATAGACTGGATTTAGCTAGAGCAGCGAAGTTTGCTACCAGTAACACAGAAACGCCAATAACCATTAGCATGCCAGCCTCTGGAGTTGAAGACAAGTCAAACTTTTTAAACCTAGACCTTCCTCTGGATGCTCAGTGTCATCAGGTGGCAGCAGTAAACACAGATGAATTACCCGACAAGATACACCTGGAGCAACAAAGATCGCATAATAGAACACACAACACACATGAATTATGTAAAACATTCAAGAATGAACAGACAATTGAAAATGTAAACATGTTTTTTAAGCTGTAAACTAAATTATATGACAGTGCTGTGATTAAACACATCAATGCTAGTGTTAATATTGATATTTCTTAACAAATGTATAAAAAAATCAGCATTTCATAGGCTGAAAATGGCTCAACACGCCTTCTACTGAACCTGCAAGGCCAATGCTGGCACAGTCAACCGGTTGAGACCTGTCTATGTCATGAAATGTATATATAAATAGACTAATCAGTGTCCATCAGTCTCCCATGTGTACCCTGACCAACACAGCCACAAGGGCACGCCTCCTACAACTGTTGTTCCCTCACTCATTACTTTTTTTTTATTTGCTGGAACATAGGGTTCTAGCAGAATCTGTTAGCACACCTGTGCTTTACCTACTAGTCAAAATATCTGCTGTTAAAAAGGCCTACTTATATGAATTGATTTTGAGAGGAGTTACTTTGCTGTGTGAATGTTCATTAAAATAAGTTTAGAGAGTTGATATTTGTTCTTCTGTTTCTGAATTGTTGTCTTTATACAAATAAGTGACATTTCAGAGTATATTCAGAGGCATATTCAGTCATGTATCCTATAAATGAGTCTATCACATGAAAAATTACAGTTTGGAATAATCATAAAAACAATCTTAGAGGGAAATGTGTCTTAATCAAAAATTTTGAAATCTTTTATAACAAACATCTAAGCAGAGTATCAAATGCATGATCCATGGAGACCACTCCTCAAAGTAAGCTAATATCCTTTGACCAAATGTCTAAAGAGTAAAGATCTTTCCTGTAACTTCTTACTTTTTGATACCTTGCTTTGGGTAATAGTAGCATGTTTTCTTTTACAAAATCCAAAAGTTGTCAGATGTTAAATGTGGTCTAAACACAAGCAGCCATACAATAATGTTATTATAAATGCTTAACATAAGCATACAAGTCTCACTTGCCTCCTATATATCTCTAGATCAGAATTCAGGAATCAGGCATTACTCTTCTTCAGTATAGTTAATAACCTTCTTATTAAATATTCTGTGTAATGTACTCTTGTATTTATTTATATATCTTAATATATTTGTTTTGATGCTTGTTTTATGTATGTGAGTTTAACTAAATCTGTCATTTACAGTGATAAATATTAACATTAATGAGTTTGTAACATGAGACTAATGTTAAACTTTGGATTGATTTCAGTAATTAACTTAACAACAAAAAAGATCATTTTAATTAAAACTGGAATATATGTGAGCACTAATATGTCAGCTGCTCCTTATTTCACTCTAATTTGAGCATTTTTAAATGAACTCTGGAGGGGTAAAAGGCAGTAAAACAATATTAAGTAAATTAAAGTTGACCTTTATAGAATGTTATTAGCCTCTGGTTTATGCAATCTTGAGCTCCTCTTTGAGCTCTGCCTGAAATTATGTCAAATATAATTTGTACTTCTGAATCTGTTTCCTGTGTATAAATATTAATTCAAAACAAGAAAGAGAAGAATCAGTTGTTCATGTTTGTTAGAAAGTCTAATCAGTTTATTTTCCCTATACCCAGATGAAACAAAAAGTTCAGTAAAACCAAATGAAACAAAAATAAAAACAGCTTGACAAGTACATTCCATTCCTCAATAGCTAGAACTCAAACTGTGTTTGTGGCAGTGGATCCAGAAGTGCACTTAACATTACAATAATGTTTTAGCATCTGATTAGTTGGTCACTGTCATTTAAATACAAACGCCGCCATACTAGATTTGTGAAAACATATGTGTTGATTGTGTGGCTGTGAAATAGTGAAAGTTTAAAAACAATATAGATAAAAAGCCAATGTTGCTTTGTGAATGTGGAATGTAAAACATCAATATAAAAAAAGTTTACTGCATTGAATAATGCAAGTCCTGCATGTAGTGATTTATTGCTAATCTCTGTCCAAGATATTCATATATGTTTCTTGCTTAATTATAAAACTTCATTTTAAAAAGTATGAAAACTCATTTGATGGCATTGTTTCAGAAAAACTTGACTTTACAAAAACTGAATGCACTTAACAACTCCCATCTATGAAACAAACATACTATGTAGCACCAGTAGGTTAAAAACATATCATGCAGCAAATCGTGTTGCCTTCCATCTTGTTGTGAAAAAGACTACTTCAAGAATTTGGAGGATAAAGTCCATTTATGTGGAATCCAGTGCAGCCACCATTGCTTTGGTATTGCATCCTTACAGTATGGCCATTTTGGATGGTTCTCCTCAGAATCCCCTCAACAGAGGTGAAAGGAGGCCATATGTGTCTCCTTTGTCCTATGTTCTTATTGCAGCGATGACTCCTTGTTTGATGGGTGCTGGTGAAGAATGGAAAAGAAAAACATGTTTGGCCATTTAATATGTAAAGACCTTTTTACACATTAAGAGAATGTCTCAAAAGCCTTTAATAATATCTCATCTAGATCTTATATAATAATTACAATTACATATGTTTATTGTGAAATACTTTGTGACATCTGCTCTACGAAGGTGATATACAAATACATTTTACTGTATTTTATTTTCATAAATTTTTTTTTAATATTTGCTTTTTCATTTGTGCTATAAACATGTATTTAAAGGAGACCGCCTAAAAAGTTTAGAGGGGAGATTTCATTTTGGTGGAGTTACTGAAAGCTGACAGACAACTGGACTCCAAGTGCTTGTTTTTCAGGGTTCGCAAGCCACACGTTGGGTACAAGTGATCCTATAGCAATTTATTTTATAAACTTATTATATATGTTGTAATGCACCATCTTAATCCTAAAAGTAACGACTTACTGTGAAATAAATGAAGTGGAGTACAAAGTACAACATTTGTCCCTTAAGTGTACGGGAGTAGGGGAAAAAAGCAGCAGAAAATAAATCAAGTACAAGTACCTCAACATTGTAACTGCAGTTAGTTCTGCAGTTATCACTGTGTAAACCCACAAACAGACTAATTAGAGACTGTGTCATAACTTTATTTTCCTACTGATGGAAACTATTAAACTTAGCAATTACTGAGATACTGAGTCAGAATTATGACATGGAAGTTGTTATAGATAATTTATATATAATTATATATAATTACTAAATTATCACAAGAAAATGTTCAATCTTTTTTCTTTGATGGATGCAATGCACTTCCAGAAAGGACACTAAAGAAGTTTGTCAGCATGACTCATACTGTATACTGTGTTGCTGTAATTGCTCATTTGCATTCGCTAGATAGTAAATGGGTTAACTTGTATTGGCAACTTTGCATGCCAACTAAAATTGCAAGACTTTGGTTAATTTGGTTTGCTGTATCAGGTAACTGCCAAAATAAAAATTTTAAATTGTTATTGCTTTAATTGGGAATCAAAGTTTACTCTCAATGATTGATTGCCTGCTGTATTTATTGGGACTTGTTACATGATCCTCTACTGAAGAAAAGCCACCGTGCATCATAATCCATGGTGCTGCTTTCACTCAGGTGTTTCCCTTCATTTGTCAGGCACCTGTGCATTGACAATGTCTAATCACTGAAACTGGGAGATTATTACCATGAACATGACATGTACCTGGTTTTCCACAAGCCTTAACACACTGATCATGTGTGTCAAAGCGATTCTGGTTTCCACCACAGCCTCCATACCAAAAGCGGGTGCAGCTCTTGCTGGGGGCATCATAGTGCCACTTGAGGACAAATTTGGCACAAGTACCTTCCTCTTTGGCAAGCTGGCAAATGTCCACGGCTATAGAGGCCGCTGTGAAGGAAGTGACAAAGAATAACAATCAGGGAACGTATGAGAAGACATCTCTGGCTGCATGCTTTAACTAATTGTAAATACAGTAAATTAGACTATGAATATGAGCAACAATGAGTGTTGCAATCAGCAGTAAATACGTCATTACCATTTTACATAATGACTAGTAATTAGGAGATGATGGCAGTATTTCCACAGTGACCTGCTTGTGTTGTGGAATGGAAATTGGTATAATTATAAATGTTTCAAGGAAAGAACCAAAGCACTTCCATCAAAGCAGACATTTATTCTTCCATAATCATGAGATATAGCACATTTGGTGTAGAGTATCGTGTGCCAATTTACTCCATCGCTGACAAGGTACTGACAAATTGAACTTTCTCTGTACGAGGACTGTTGCCAAAAAAACAATGAACCAGTGAACAAGGCTTTCCATTCATTTCCTCTGTGGTTATGACTTGGCTAGCTCCTGTGACAAAAGCATAACCTTCTAATTTTTCCATGCTTGGCTTTTTACATCTTCCGTAAGACATTTAGATCATCTGAGGGGCAGTGGAGGAGGTGGGTGGGTTTGCAGTTGAACACAAAGGACTTGTTGTTTTGCAAAGTAAGCACAGTTTGTGGAAATGTTATTATGTAACAGGAATATTACATGCAACACTGGTGACTTGATGTCCAGATATATAGCATTAGGGGGTGGTCTGAAACGATTTGATTCAAATCATGTTTTGAGGATGTGATTTGCTTGTTTAAAGCTAGACCAGGAAGGAAGTGCTTTTTCTTTCCTATTGGTTGGTATTTGCATATATGAACCCACATCAAAGTCAATTAAGTCTTCAAAACAGGGAGTTGGAAAGGAAGGAACAGTAATATAATACTGTAGGTCTACAGAGAACTGACCAGGAGCTGGGAGGATCTCCACCTGTTCAACCTGCTGCACTTTTGGTTCAGGTTCCGGCACTGTGGAAACATAAAAATATAAATGTGTTTTCTGCTTAAAGGAACACACTGTCACTATCTGCTAAAAAAACAGGAGGATCAAGAGGATTTTCAACATGGTGTCAAGTGCTATGTGGATATTAATGACCATTTATGACATTTATTCAGATGCAATTATTGTCTGTCACATATTATCCACATTGGCAGGTTGCTTTTCTTTACCTACTCCCCAGCACACTTATCTTACTTATGTATGAAAATGTGATCCACATTTTCCCAATACCTCGAATAGTCAGTGACAGTTTCTAAGTACATTTTCAATTTAATATAATACAATATAAATCAATATAAAAAATATATAAAGTCATATCAGGAATAAGAGTGCAGTTCCCTTAGCTTTTATTAGTTTTGTGTATTTAATTGACTGTCTGCAAAGTCACGCCTCTTTAATTACTGTTGCTAAGTCTTTATAATAGTAAACTGTAGATTTTCTGTTGAGAATTCACAGTCATTTTTTAAACAAAGGGTCTTCAGTTTCACTCAATGAATAAAGCATGCCTCTCATTTCCAGACAACGAGTATGGATTTTGTCGACTGAGATGACAACTGTCGCAAGCAAATTTTAACAGCTGTAGCTAGCCAGCAAAAGCGAATGCTGTCTGTTTCCAGCAGTTTTAAATATTTACAACAATAAAATAAAAGCGAATAAAAGGGTCTTACATATACACTTGATGGGTACATATATGATATAGTGCTAAAAGACTGTTAAATAAATGTCCCAAAACTCATTATCCTCACCAGCTGATGACCCATGTAGAAGATGTGAAAATAAAGGAGTGGCATTGTTTGAGTATTGCAGGGTCGAGCTAGTTAGTCATATAGTACATTTAAAAAAATAAACAGAGTTGAAATGGTATTTGTTCTAACATGACCATTGGATGGTTTAAAAGCTTACTATAGAAAAACATCCTGGGACAAGCTGGTTTGATCTATGCTTTAACATTTGTATGTTTTAAACAGTATGCTTAATTTTTACAAGAGAAAAGGCTTTGAGGATGAGGAAGAACAGGTGAGTTTGTCAAAAGTTGCTGGACTGTAAACTTCCCAAAGCCACATAAAGAGCAAGACAGACCTGCTATCATTACTAGCTATGAGATATACTGGTAAGTTTGTAACACACAGTGTGAAGAAACCTGCAATGCTCTATAATTAGTTAGCAGACATATTTGCCTCTCAAGATAATGCAAGGTTACTACTGTAGATTGCTAGTTAGCCAGGGATGCTAGTGTTTGCAGCTTATGTTAGAGTTGATAAGCACAGTGGTCTTTTGTTTTTGCTTTTGCTTTATGGCATGGTGGTTTAAAAAAAAAAACACCCACCAAACTTGTATTGCTCATACAGTCTCATGCACACCATTTCAGCATGTGCAGAAATCCAGAGCCTGGCAAATCTGGCGCGCCTAGTTTTGGTTGCTAAGCTATGCGATTGGACAAATGCTGTTCTGGAGCAAGGTTTTATAAACAATCACACAGGTTTTGTATCTGGAGTTGAAGCTCATAATATGCTGCAATATATCACACCATCACACCAAAGGATGGCACATTCCTTCCTAGCATTGATAACCACTTACCTGACCTCATGCAGTTTTTCAAACAGAGGGCCTCAGTGTCGAACCTATTTTCATTGCCTCCACAACCTCCATACCAGAACTGGGTACAGATCCCGTTCTTTCTGTCAAAGAACCACTTAGCCTGATAGTCTTTACACGGCATTCCAGGGTCATAGTCAAGTGAGCATGGGTCTGCAAATTCATTAACTAGAAACATGCAAAAAGAAAAAATCACAACAGCAGTGATGGAGGACAGACAGAGAGAGAGGAGGAGTTTGTGTTAAGATTAAATTAACAATTATGTGAGGCATACAGCGGTTACTGTGTGTTGTTAAAGACGTTGCTGGTAATTAGGGGTGTTCAAAGGGTCTAATGGGGTCACAAATGAGTCTTAGTATTGATATTATTCATTCTCACAGGGCAAATGAAATGGCATTCAACACAGTGACATAACATGCTACAGACAGCTTAGATTGAAAATCTCCAAACTTTTAATAAACTAAAAGTTGTCAGTAGAAAGAAATAGGATTGAATATAGGTTTTAATAAATTAACAAAGTTAGTTTGTTATAACTACAGTTTTAATTCTATGTTAGTTCATGTATTCATCTGGGACCTGTATGGCTGTGTGGTCCAGGTTATCTGCATGTGACCAATCCCAGAAATCAACCCCTGAAATAACCCCTGAAAAGCACACTGGAGTCTTGGCTGCATTGTGTGCAGCAGTTTTACTGTTATAATCATAACTTAATAACTGGAGGGCGGGCGAAGAAGCTTGCCTCCTCAAAGACTCTCCAGCCAGTATGGATGTTCTCATGTCTCAGTTATGCCTTACGTTTTGTGTCTTCCACAAGCAGCAGCAGCAGCTGTAAGGCTTCACTCCAAAAGCAAATATGTGCACTGTAAATCTTTAGTTTTCCATTAACAAGAGGGATTTCTCTCCAAAGTCGCACATATATTGCAACCTCAACTCTTTTGTTTGTCACAACAAATGATGGAAAAGATTAAATCTTCAAATCAAGACGTTTGAGCAGTAGAGTTCGTAAATTTTATAGCACTGTATGTTCTTCGAGTTAACCCATATCTTTTATTTATATGACTAATATTCTGCCAAGAAAGCCCAGGCAAACAAAACTCTAGACCATTTGCATTTATGCACCAGGCAAATCTAGAGTCAATATTGAATGCATTTGTGCATTAGGTTAAAAAACAGCACATTGTTTAATCCCTTTTGGTTCCCATTGCAGTGCATTATTGTTCTGATATGTGGCTGATGAGCTCAGAGGTCAGCAGATATAAAATAAAACAAAAGATGTTTCATATTTCCCTTCATAGTACAATGTCTTATTCACACTCTTAGGGATCACCTCAAGCCTGAAGTTCCCCAAAGCACTGGGTACTGTGAACTGCATATCAGTTTCATGAAGCAATAAGTTATTTATGCATGTTCATAATTACTAAATACATGTCAAAGCAGAAGAAAAACATTATGCACACACAACTATACTAGAGACACACATGTGCACGTGCATGGCCATGCATATTCACTTACCAGTTTCTGGTTTGTCCAGTGGTGTGGTATTTACATCACGGGTACCTTGGCTGGCTGGCTTTTGTTCTGGCTTAGGCTCCGCTGCTTCTGTCAAAGTGAAACCAGCAGTCATGGAACAGAGTGCTTAATGTTTAGTTTTAAGTTTAGTTTAGCTTTACTTTAGTCCATTTATGCGAGAGAAAGAAAAAGGAAGAAATAAAATCTTAAATTCTCCAAATTGGTATATGTTTGGAGGGAGTGACAAGGTCAGAGCCAGAGACTAAATATAAACTCTGTATATCTAAATTCACATGTCACATGATTTGGCTAAATACAATGATATATTTTTAGGATGTGCTGAGGTAATACTGGACTACAACACAATTATATTTTTAAGTAATTGAGGAGTGACCAGAGTAATTAAAAGAGATTAAAAAAGGTTTTTGTTAATACCTGAAATGTACATTTCAAAACAAAGAAATCTTTTCTTATTAGGTACTGATCAAGTTCCTCTCAAAACACATATTTAGTAAATTGCTCTTTTGTTTTATGGGGCAGGTAAAATATGACATAATTCTCTTTTAAATAATATAGAAAGGAAAGGAAGCTTACAATATATTTTTGTAGGTGTGTTTATGGACTTACTAGTAGTGATGATGCCTTTGCGGGTGGAGACAATTTGACCCTCTGCAGTGTGGGCAGTGACCACGGCGTGATATGTTTGAGCACTCTCTAAGTTGTCCACGGAAAGCTCGGTGCCTGACACGTTGGTCTTCAGCACCAGGGCATGGTCGTGCAGCTGAGTCACTACCACCTCAAAGTAGACAAAGAGCTTTGGGTCTGGGCTGGTCCAATGCAATTTCAAGCTGCTGGAGGTGATGTTAGACACGTGTAGCTCATCTGCATCTGAGGAGGTAAGATATGCATGGTAAAACACATTTTGTGACAATGTTACTTCTCATGTCCGGGTGTGTAACAGTGTATAACAACAAGTCTGAGGGAAGTGTAAACAATAGTGCTGATTGCTGATTTATGGGCAGTTAGCGGTTAGCTATGCATGACTCAGTGAAGAAAACAGAATTATCCAGTCCAAATCCAACATCACTTTGAACTGACATTTACGGCTGAAGTAAGTTAAGTAAGTTACGTAAGTTATGTTAATTTTAGTACATCCAAAATCATACCTTTGTGCTTTAGTTGATGAACTGCTTGGTGATTTTCATGATGTTTCTGATGTTTTCTATAAACATACCAATAAAGAGTAAATTAAACCATCAATGTTTCCTACAAGGTAACAGCAACCAATGATATGGCATGAAAATACCACAATACTTACTCCTGTTGGTGTGATGATGTAAAGGGGTTTTTTAGTGGCTGGTCACTCTGGAACCACTTGCAGTTTTTGGAGATTTCAGGGGACATGTAGAAAGCATTTTCAACTGAAAAGAAAAATAATAGAACATGATATGGTATAGCACAGGAACTTTAATTGATGACTGGATAAAAATGTTGCAAAAAGGCATTTAAATCAATTGATTGACAGATCAGATTGAAATCTATCTTGAACTTACTGCTGATATACTTTGGCAGCAGCTGGCCGAAGTTCTGTATGTGTTTGTCGGAAAAGTGTGAGATGCTTTCCAGCCGCTTGAAAAAGACATCTGAGGGCTCACTGGCCATGCGTGAAAAGACACGAGCATCTCCAGCACTCAACTTCTCACCCACACCCAGGATGACCAGAAAGTAGCCTCTGCACTTGACCTCAATGGCAATACGCACCAGCTGTTCTTCTTCTTCTTCCACACTTCCTGTCACAAAGAGCATCAGTACTTTCTTGTCACGTTTGAAAGGCGCCTTCTCAAACACCTGCTCCACTGTCGATTCGATAGCCGCTGCCAGTGCCCGGCCACCCTCTAACTGCGGTGTCTTCTCCAGCAGAAATTTTACAATATCCTGATTTGAGTGGTGCTCGGTCAAACCAATATCCACATGGATGGGAGAGCCACTTTTATTACAGAGGAACTCGTAAGGTGCTTGCTGGATCACAGACACTCTGGCGTGGTGAATGGATGATGTGGGATTTGAAGACACTTGTAACTGCTCCACTATGTACGCTATGTAGCGTTTAATCTCTGTAAAGACTGTTGGGTAGGTGGACTCAGAGCTGTCCATGATGAAAGCCATGTCGATGTCCACATCTGTGGTGAAAGACCTCCGATCTCGGGTGGCCGATGGGGGCACATAGTCACACATTTGGTCCGGAGAGCAGATGTCTAGAGAGGGAAAACACATAATGTAATGTAACTTTTCTACATGGAGGTAATGTATTTATAATTGGCAGAAGACGCAATCTGCTTAAGCCAGTGTACATACCCCAGGGATGATTTTTTTTGTACAATGGTTATTTCAAACATGGTTGAAATATACTAAGATTAGTGGTATTTCAATGTTCAATGTTCAGTGAAAATGTGAAATAATAAAAGCAATAGGCCTTAACTGCAAAGCCAGTAGTGCAGAAACAAAGAGCTCTTACCTAGACAGACATGGCAGTTCAAAACCTTTTGGATGACTGAATTGTATTGTGCACTCCCAGCATTGGGAAGGACAATTACTTGGGCCAGTGCGGTGTTGTTGACCTGGTGAATAAAGAGAAACAAAAAATGCTGAAAATGCACTGAAATAACTGAAAATATTTTTTGTTTGTTTGTTTTCTTTTACCTGCAGTGCTCTGCTGAGTGCTCTGTCATCACGGCTGACCAAGAAGAGAGTGGCGATTCCAGCATCATGAAGGCGAAGAGCTGCACTAGTAACTGCTTGTGCCTGACTGACTGGCCCACCGACAAAGAAGATGGCCACCTTCCTCATGAGGAAACCACTCCGCACTCTCTTAAAGGTGTTCTGGGCCACAAAGCTCATAGCTGTCTCCAAGCTACGCTGCTTCTGGGTCTGCAGGGTCTGCAGTCCCTCGATTTGCTGCACCAGCGCACGTTTCTTCATTGCATCAGCAAACCGGACCACAGTGGTCACTTCGCTGTTGTACAGGGTCAAAGCAACACGAGCTCCTCTTGGACAGTTACTCTCAGAGATGGTGATGTCTTTGACTAGGCGCAGGACTGTGTCACGCATGTTGTTAAAGACTGTGCGGGTGCCTTCAGAGACATCGAGGGCAAAGGCCAGCTCAGTGGGGTAGAGCGGGCATTCCTGCTGACCTAATGGTGAACACGTAGAGGATTTAGTTCTCCTTGTGGTTCTAGTACTACATACAGTACATACAAAGTAATTCAAACAGTTTAACATTTTTATTACCAAATAATAAAAAAATGTATACTTACCATAACAGCAAGCTGGTAAGAAAAAAGGACACAACATGTAGTGAGACATTTTTGTTGCACATAACAAAGAACATCATTATTTTTAATTTTTATGGAATTACATTTTTGATAGTTATTAAGTTATACTTACGACAGTTTTCCCTGATTTTCTTGACCAGGTCACATTGCTGAGGACAAAGAGACATTTGGAAAAAAATTATTTTGATCACAGGTACCAGTTTTGCTCTGTTCATTCAATGCAGTGTTTGATAAATGAGCACATACCACAACACCTGGTCCTCTCGGTCCTTTCTGACCCTATGGGAACAAAACCTGTTGTGTTAACATCTGCACATGGCTAGCATAAAAAAAACTATTATTTTTATTAAATCATGTTACAAACTTAACAATATTACATCGTGAAGTATATACTATGTGTCATAAGTTTGACTGATGAGAAGACATGCAAAAACAAAACACTCAAGATAATATATTTTGTAAATTGTAACTACACATATTCTGCTATATATATATATATGTAATTTACAAGGAATTTATTATTTATTTAACTTATAAGCAATGGGCAGAATTTTAAGTGGCTTACGTAAGGCCCAGGATATCCAACCTCTCCCTTCTGTCCAGGTGTACCAATATTTCCAGAGACACCCTGAAAAAACAGTAAGAGAAAAATAATTCACTTTAAAGACTTTTAAATAACAGACTGTTATAACTGTTAATAATTTTAAAAAAAATAGCAGTCTTAAAAGATTCACTCTTTATGCATGCCACTGAAGAGAGTGCCAACATGTATGTGCATGCTCTGCATACTATACATTTGAAAGAAAACTTAAAATCCTGTGATAGTCTTGAAAAAGCTCAGTATTGGATTTTGCAAAGTGATAACATACACTGTACACAATGTACACAATGTCACATTTAGGATATATGTTCATATTAACCTAATCTAACTGGGGTCTGAAAACGTACCCTCTGTCCACGATTTCCTCTGGGTCCAGGTCCGCCCTTAGTTCCAGGGTCACCAGCTGCTCCCTGAAATGATGGAATTAAGTCAATGAATGCAAATGACCAATATTGGCAACATTGGCACACCACTAAAACTTGCAACCTCTGTTGAAATTGTCAGTGTTTTCCATTACCTTTGGTCCTGGGAATCCTGGGAAGCCCTCATCACCCTGTATAGGAAAATGCATACATACTTTAAGTATTAATTGCATCATTATCATTCTCTTATCATCCTTCTTGTAATCTCTGTTTGAGATTTTAACATTCTTTAAATTCAATTTCAAAACTATCACTGGATATTTGAGGCTAAATTTAAGTTTAAGCAAAATAAAGACACACCTTCTTATTACCATATATGTTACTAGAGGTCAAAATGTACTTACCTTTCTTCCTTTAGGCCCTGAAACGCCAAACCCATCTCTACCATCTTCACCCTATCAGAAAAACAATTGCTCAACCAATTATCTATGTAAAGTGCTTATTAATTTAGCCGCATACACTATGGTTAGTAACACACCACATACAGTCTCCGATATTAAAGAACCAGCAACACAAAGTAGTGCTTTAAACTACACATGGCAATGATGCAAAGAATAGCTTCTTTAACTTAAAGACTAAAGCAGAAGTTTTATTTCACAAGGACAGTTTTTAAGAAGGTTTTATTGTAATCTGTATTATAAAATATAAATATTTTATTTAACAAACAACTTGACTTACCATGTACGTCTAAAATCTTTGCACATGGAAAGTTCTTATTTTGCTAATTTTCAACAATTTTACATTATAGCAAATAAGATGTGGTTTCATACTTACAGTCTCTCCACGGGGACCAAGTGATCCAACAACACCCTTAGGTCCTGGTTCTCCTGGCTCTCCCTATAAAGGCACAGAAATAGAGAGAGGAAGAGACAGAGACAGAAATAGTTAAAGTTTCTTTAGATTTAATTAAGCTTATAAGCTTTTTCTTTTGCAGTGGAACTTAAGCCGAGCCCTGGTGTTTTCTTATAGTTCTTTCATGTTTGCTCAAATAGACTATACGTGTGTCCAGTAATGTGAGAGCGCTAGGCTTAGGCCAGTGTGTTTATAAATGAAACAAGCCTGTTATGGAAGAACATAAGCCACACCAAATTATGTTTCACTCAGTACCTTGCGACCAAGAGCTCCTCTTCTACCATTATCTCCAGCGGGACCTGGGCTACCTCCGGGACCCTAGAAAACAACACATAAGGACATTAGAAGACACACTTTTTCTCACAATAAAAGTATATTGTGCACTTGATTTTCAGTCAGTTAAGCCAGTGTTATTGTTTGTTTGTGTGAAATGAGATTTTACCATGTCTGCTCTGTGTTCCCTATCTGCATTTTACCTTTGTTTAAAACTGATGCTGATTTTAAATGTGTTCCATATATTACATTTCTTCTTTTTGCTATGTATGTATTTTGTGTAACGTATTAAACACATACTAACTGAATTAATGTGTTTAATATTTTATAAACATAGCAAATAAATTATTTAATAAAAAAGGTTCACTCACCCTGGGTCCAGGGTTCCCATCTTCTCCTCTGGGTCCTGGTGCACCATTTGGTCCAGATGGACCCTTAAAAAACAAAAACCCGCCATGAATTATGCACCAGCTTCTAGTATAATAAAGCGGAAATTCCATCCCACAAGTAAAGAATGAACACATATTCTTAAATATACAGTGAAAACCCCTCATAGTGAGCATGGTCATCTGTAAGCAGTCAACTTCCTATATGTATAAATAATTTGCTTATGAAAAAGGGTATTTTCATGTTTTCATAAGACAACATATTCATTTTCAATTTGATATTTTTTGCTTAACTCCCATTATACTTTGCCTTGCTACCTGAGGCTGGGTGCTGCGTGCACAATGAAATCATAATAGGAAAAATAAAGAAATTTTCTCTCAATGAAAAATATCTTCTCCTTGAAGCTTATGTTGGTATCTAGAAGATCTGCTTAAGAAATAAAGAAGAGATTTGCTTATAATAACCATCTGCCTATAGTGATAAATTTAACCTGGACAGACATGATCATTATAAGAGGTTTCCACTGTATAAATACACCAGTCACAGTCAAAAGAATTTGTCACGTTGCTAATGTAGCCAAGAAAAATATTAGCATTAATCACAACATTTACCATGATACATGTTTTGGCAAGTGCATTTGTAGATTGAATAAACTGCAAAATACTGTAAAAAATAATGACAAACTTACTCTAGATCCTCCAATACCAGGCTCTCCCTTAACACCATCAGCACCTGGCTTTCCGGGATTTCCCTTTAACAATATGTGAGCAACATGCGTTACCATTACTGTAATATGTATTAAACAATGTATGTTATAATTAAAAAGGGACTTACAGCCTGTCCAGGGGGTCCTCTTCTGCCATCAGCTCCCTAATGATGTGGGAGTAGAAATAAGTCATGAGTAACAAAAAACAGTAGAAAGTAAGTATATAGCAAAGATAATGAACACATGGAAAATAGTTTACCCTTCTTCCTAGTTCACCAGGGCCTCCCTTCTTTCCATCCTCACCAGGTTCCCCCTATCATTTCAGAGCAGATATTACAGTAAAACAAACCCATACAAACAACCATGTAATATTAAACTGCTACAAAAAGTATTATAAAAGGATAATGTTGAAAATGCATTGACAGGACCGCAATGGCATTTGGCAATTTGTGAAGGGGGACATTACCATTGGTCCAGCATCACCGGGGTCTCCTTTAGGTCCTGCGCGGTTGTTATCTTTTCCACTTGTACCCTACAGACATATATGACTTTTTTAATCTCAGCTACATTCAGACATCCTCAAACACAGTTTGAGGACAGTCTAACAGTGACCATTAAGGAATGGATGAATGTAACTTAATGACTCAATGTAAGGTTGTCTGGGAATTTGTGACAGGTTATTAAAACAACATACTTCTCTGACTTTCACTCTATCATGTACTGTGTATGCATACAAATAAATTCACAAACATGCCAAAAATAATGCACATATTACTCACCCAAGATCAGGTTAATTATCAATGTTTAACACAATATGTAATTGTGTAAATAAATGTTAATTCAGAGAGTAAATGGTAGTATAACCAGTTTCCCTAATACTCACAGGGTCTCCTCTTATTCCCATTTCTCCTCTGTCTCCCGATTGTCCCTTGGTACCCTTGGGACCCTAAAATCAATGCATATGTTTGGTGAGAATTTATCAGCACCACATGAGATTTTATGTTTTAAACTAAAGCTAAAATTGCATCTAATCACTCACTCTTCTGCCATGATTTCCTCTGTCCCCTGAGGGTCCAGCAACTCCACTTTTGCCCTGAAAACATACAACAGATGCCCACAATTATGCATAAAACAAAGCATATTGACATGAACACATTGGTTGGACTTACTTGCAACACAGACAAGAAATGATCATATGATTCTGTATGATGTTTTACATTTAAAACAGATGGACTGAATGACAAAATCTAATATAACACAATTACCTCTTCTCCATTGATGCCATCGAGTCCAATTTCTCCAAATTCACCCTGCAACATGGTAGCAATTGGTTAGATAATCAGTGCATTTGCCTTTTATCTGGCATATGTATTTAATAAAGTACACTTACCTTTTCACCTGAGTACCCACGAGAACCCTGAACAAAAGAATAAAAACGGGTTACACATGTTATAAATAAAAATGTATATGCACAATTTACAATAACAAAAAGTTTAAGTTGAATGCTAAAGTTTATATCAAAGCATTTACCTTGACACCTCTCTGTCCAGGACATCCCTGGAAACCCTGAGTTCCGTTCACACCAGGAGGACCTCTCTCTCCCTGTCATTATAGAATAAAAACAATAAAATGCCATGACAAAATACCGGAGGGATGCAATATGAAGACACATGAAGTGGGGGAAAACAAAAAGAACACTGAAACTTGTCAATGAACGTCTGAAGAACAAAAAACATTACAAACGTAGAGATCAGGGCAGTTTGCAACAGGTGTTTTACAGTCTCTCATAGTAACATTGTCTGACTGTGACAAGTACATAAGCAAAGCATTCAAACTTACAGGTCCACCCTCATCTCCAGGATGTCCTTGGCTTCCTGGTAATCCTGGACTACCCTGAAAGGCAAAACAAGTATTAGCTTCTGACAAATCATTATTTTCTTCTATAATTAAAGTTAAGATAATAGTTTAGAATTTTTGAATAACTGGACATCAGAAATTATATTTTCTGTCTTTATGACATTAGATACCTTAGACCCTGAAAGTCCAACTGCACCTCGATCTCCTCTGGTGCCAGTGCATTTGCATGGCACCGCACAGCACTCCCTCTCTGCAATATTGTCCTACACAGCAAAAGAAAACAAATACTAATTACTTCAAGGGGATAAAGGAAAGCTCACAAAAGCCTTCTGTCTGACTGGTTAGTACTTACCAGTTCTTCCATTAGCTCATAGTCCAAGTCCATGATATTGACTCGTAAGGGTCTGGTGTACCTGAAACCCCGACCAAATTCCAGCAACAAAGCTTCCTCAAATTTGGGCACCCGTTCCAGCCCAACCAGGATGAAACTGTTTACTCCTGTTTTGCACATAAAAGAGTTTAAGAAACATATTTATCGCACTAATTACTTCTGAATGTGATAATGCTATACTTTCAGAGATTTATGGATAGATAGTCATCATAAGAGTTGGTCTCGACCTGCTCTATACGAAAAAGTGCCCTGAGAGATGCCCTTTGTTATGATATGGCGCTATATAAATAAAATTTAATTGAAGCAAGGATTGTTTGTACAGTATAATTTTGTTACCTGACAACCGAAGCTCCTCAACTCGCCTTTTCATTTCTGCATATGGGGCATCAACACCATCAGTCAGATGAAGAACAACCTTCAGGGAAAAACACAATTCAGTTCCACACTTCCTTAAATTTTTTTCATTGGTAAGTTTAAACTTGGGAGAGAATCAACTAGGGATCAAGATTTTTTGGCTCCAATCCTCAAAAATATATATATATATATATATATATCATATAAACTATATCACTTTATCAGTATATATCAGTTTATATAAATAGTTTATATAGTTTTTATAAATAGTTTATATAGTTTAAACTTTTTCAGTAACCAACCTTGACAACATTGTCCTGTCTGGTTTTGAACCTATTGGTGTAAGCTGAGATTGTCTTGCCATTGAGGACAAAAGGGCCACGACTCCTCAGGGCTCTGAAGGCCTCAAAGATCTCATCAGCATTGTCTGTGAAGTCCAACTGAACAGGCTCAGAGGCAGAGTCCATGGCCAGCAAGCCCACTTGTATAGAGGGAAGCTGCCCAGATGAGCAACTGATAGCCGCCATTTTGGAAATTCTCTGCAGAATGGCACCCATCTTGCTCTGGAGGTTGGTCTGAGCACTGAAGATGTTCTGGGCAGAAACATCAAAGCCCACCAACACCTCTATGTTGCAGGCTGTAAAACAGAGAATGGTTTTCTTTTAGTCACTTTTATGTCAACCGCAGAGAACATCTACAAATTGAAACTTTGAATTCTAAGTTGCAAACTAAAAGTGAAGTCCATCAGCAAAAGAAATTCCATGTCTCTTACTTTTAGGAGTTTCTTCCACACCAACACACAGCTTCCCCTTCACTTCATCATCCAAAGTCTCCAGGATTTGCTCATTGAGCTCTGAAAGTCCCTGAAAGGTGCTTGCTCGAGCCACCGTGGAGGACTCGCTTGCTAGATTTTCTAACTCATTCTCAATGTCACCCACTCCTACAGCAAAGACTCTTACACCTTTTTTCTTCAGACCAAGGACTGCTGTTTTGCTGTCATCAGCTGAGCGTCCTCCAGTGATAACCATTAGGATCTGAGGAGTGCCCTCATCCATCCTACTGCCTTTTTCTTGAGTAAAGTGAACATCTTGAATGTGGCGAATGGCTGCAGCAGTGTTGAGTTTTTGTCCACCTTTGTACTCTGCACGGCCAATGGCACTTAAGATGTCTTTCTGGTTCTTGTATGTGTTGAGGTAAAAGACATCAGTCACATCTGCAGCATAATGTGCCAGGCCGATCCGCAGATTGTCTCTCTCAGTGAAGAACAGATCTATTAGGTTGGTGATAAACGACATCACTTCATTGAAGTTTTCCCTGCCCAAGTTAATGGAGCCATCCACCAAAAACACTATATCAGCCTTTTTGGGTGTAGGCAGGCCTGCTGCTATAAGAAGTTAGATGAGATATTGAAGAGGAGGTGGTAAAGAAAGGTGAGAATAGGAGAAGAAATGGATATGGAGACATATAATTAGTTTAGGGTAAAACGTCTGTTATCTAAGTATCTGTAATATGTGTACATTTTTGCACAACTTACTAGGACCCTCATAGTCTGTGGGTGTTTCCTCTGGGATGGTCCCACTCAACCTGGCAATAAATCTTTCCTGGATTCCTGGCAGGCCAGGGAATGTAGGAACCTGAAGGACATCATCTGTAGTGGTGGCAATTTGGGTTAGCTGCCTTGTGTCAGCACCACCAGCTCCAACACCAATGCAGTTGACTCGGGATGCCTTAAGCAGAGGTCCATAGATGGAAACATCTTGTGAGGAACGTCCTCCTGTGAGAACCACAAGATGCTGGGAGGCCTCAGTCGGACGAACACCAGCAGAGGGTTTTAACTCCCTCTGTATAACATACTCAATGGCATCAGCCAGATCTGATGACCGGCCACCCATCTGACGAAGTCTTTTGATAGCAGAAATAACAGCTGGCTTGTTGTTGTGAGAGTTGAGTGAGAACTCTGTTTTAACTCTGTCACCATACTGGACAACAGCCACACGCACTTGATCAGGCTGCACATCGAGTTGTTGGACAATGTTGAGGATAAAGTCACGGATATGAGCAATGCCAGCAGCACCTGTATTGTCTGAGCCATCAATAAGGAAGATAATGTCCTTTCTCCCGAGATTTAGGATGCCTGCAAAATAAGCACAACAAAGAGAAAGGGAGATATACTTTATTTTGAAGTATATTAGAAAAAGGCAGAAACATTTGAAAGAAAATTCTACCACATTAACAAAACTCAATAACAGATTCGAGCTGGTGGTGGACAGAAACTTTATCCGTGTACCACCAGTGAGCAAAAATGTATATTATCAATTACATGAGGAATGAAAAACAGCACAAAAAGCAAATAATTAAAATATGAATTAGTTTTTGATTTGAGCACTTACAAATTGAACTTAATCCTTGGTTATACAAGAGTATTTCTTACCTAAGTCCAATGAAGTAGGTCCAGAAATGATGATATCAGCAGTGGATATTGTTTTGACTGAATCAATGAGCTGCGACTCGACTCTTGGAAGCTGCTGGAAACTGTCAACTGTATATACAAGTTCAGGCTTCAGGGAAATCTGTCTCAGTTCATCAGGGTCTGCATTCCTTGAACCAATGGCAAGAGGTGCAACTTGGTTTCTCTTAAGCTGGTCAGCTGCAGTGGATACATCATCTGTAGACTTGCCACCTGTAACTAGAATGAGGAACTGAGGCACACCATCCTCAATGCGGCTCCCTGCTGACCTCTGGTAGATGTTTTTGGAGACCCACTCAAGAGCCCGACCTGTGTTTAGACGGCTTCCACCTTTGCTTCGAAGTCTTGTCACAGCCTGGCGTACCTCATCTTTGGTGGAGAATTCATTCAGAAGAAATTCTAACTTCGGGTCATCACTGTATTGTACCACTGAAATTCGGACCTTATCCAATCCTACATCCAGCTTCTCCACAACTCTTCTTATCATTTCACGGATGGAAGGGAACTCACTACGCACCGCTGTTGTCCCATCAATTAGAAATACGACATCCCTCTTTTCTCCTTGCGTCGATGCTGGTGTGATTACTGCAAAGAAAAGCATGCAAGATGCAAGCACAGTAACAAGGTATGATTATTAACTACAGAGTTCCCAATAGATGGACATACAGTATGACTGGGATGGTCAAATCTCATGTAAAGAATAGTTCACATGTAGAACGTCCAGTAATAAAATAAATGGAGTGTGTGATAATATGTTTAGAATGTTAATCAAATCAAATACATTTTATATATCATTTAATGAAGTAAAATTACCATCAGATGTTGGAAATACTGGACGCATCCTGGCAATGTCGTCATCTGACAACTCAGTGAGAGTAGTAATTAAGTTATCTTGGACTGTGTACAAGCCAGGGAGATCATCTACACTGAAGGCAAAGTTAGGCACGTATGACACCATCTGCAGCTCTGTAGGGTTAACATCCCTGGTCCCAATGCTGAAGGGAAGAACTCTAGATTGTTTTAGGGAAGACGCTGCACGACTGATGTCATCTGTTGAAGACCCACTGGAGACGACAATTACAAACTGTGGTACACCCTCTTGCTTCCTGCTACCACGTGCTGCTGTCAAAACATCTTGATTGACAAACTGCAAGGCCTGACCTAGGTTACGTTGTCTTCCTCCTCGTTGCCTCATTCCCTTGACAGCATTCAAAACACCTTCTTTGGTTGTATGTGTGTTCAGATACATGTCAGCCTGAGCAAAGTCACCATACTGCACCACGCTAATGCGAATTTTATTCTCGCCCACATTGAGATTCTCCATGATCCTGCGGATAAACTCCTGGATGATAGGAAATTCCCGTCCAACACCATCAGATCCATCAACAAGGAAAACAATATCCTTCCGTGGTCCCTGGGACTCAGCTGAAACAGAAAGAGAAAAAGTAATATTATGCTCATGCTTCAATATTATGTTTTCGCTATCTCTCTGATGGGTTTGCTTTGATTTTTCAGCCTAATGATGGCTTGCTTCACTGATAGTGACAGCTCTTTGGATCTCATATTGAGAGTTGACAGCAACAGATTCCAAATGCAAATGTCACACCTGGAATAAATTCCAGACCTTTTACCTGCTTAATTGATGATAAAATAACGAGGGAATAGCCTACACCTGTCCATGAAATAGCTCTTGAGTGGATTGTCCCATTACTTTTGGTCCCTTAAAAAGTGGGAGGCACATATAGAAACTGTTTTAATTCCTACACCATTCACCTGATTTGGATGTA